>BSBK01009828.1:347500-380000 GCA_027943335.1 Chamaecyparis obtusa
ACGCGACTTCGCTAACGACTCTCCGTGACATGCGATCTCCTCAAGGGAAAGAACCATATGCGTGTCGGAGCATTGCAACGCCGAATGCTCGGTTCACAGGAGCCCTGGGAAGAATATCCCGTACGAAACCCTTTACCCGAAGACATCCGAATCGCACATGCTCGCAACAGTCACTGCCCCGAGAGTATGCACCGCGCACGCGACCGAGTAAGGCCACTCAATGACATCCATTTCCCAGGCATATGCCACCTACGCGCTTGTTTGGTGCACCCCGCACGACAACTCCCGTCTCGACCGACATAGAAAATTCCACAGTGAGAGATCATCCACAAGTGATGTTGGACGGTAAAGAAAACGCCTCGGCACCGCATGAAAACAATTTCCGCGTCTCGACAGATTGAAAATGTCTACGCCTGTCGGATCATTGCAAAACGGATCCTCGGTTCACAGGAGCCTGGGAAGAATATCCCGTACGAAACCCTTTACCCGAAGACATCCGAATCGCAAGTGCTCGCAACAGTCACTGCCCCCGAGAGTATGCACCGCGCACGCGACCGAAGTAAGGCCACTCAATGACATCCATTTCCCAGGCATATGCCACCTACGCGCTTTTTTGGTGCACCCCGCACGACAACTTCCGTCTCGAGACAAACATTAACGCTTTCCGCATCCAGAAAGACATGAAATGGCCACGCATGTCGGGTCATTGCAAAACGGATGCTCGGTTCACAGGAGCCTGGGAAGAACATCCCGTACGGAACCCTTTACCCGAAGACACCCGAATCGCACATGCTCGCAACAGTCACTGCCCCGAGAGTATGCACCGTGCACGCGACCGAGTAAGGCCACTCAGAGACATCCATTTCCCAGGCATATGCCACCTACGCACTTCTTTGGTGCACCCCGCACGACAACTCCCGTCTCGACAGCCTTAACGGTTTCCGCATCCAACCAAAAGCCTTGGCCATACTCGTCTGCAAGTTTAACTCCACAGACAGAGAGGACTTTGCCCTGCAAACCAGAGCAAGACGATAGTGCCTCGTAGAAAATGAAGACGAGATGGCCAAGACCGCACTTGTGTACAAGGCAACCAACCTTTCATCGCACTCCGGGCCACGCTAAAAACACTAGGAAAGGCTTAAAGGGTGGAGAGTGGGACAACGATGAAATATGAAAGCAGGACACTCACCTTACGTGCAACGATTCCCAACACTTGTTACTGTCGGAGCTCATGTATCGCAAAGATGGAACGTGCCAAGTGCCAAGGCCCATGGCAAATGCAACTGTCGTAAACTTCGGAACAAGCGCATCTTTCAGTCAAACAAATGACATACACACTGTCGCAATTCTCTACGACACTCGTGCGTGGCAAAATTCAACTAAATATGAAGATGAGAACTTCCAACTGCACAAGGGCTGGGCAGAACTACAAGAAATGCTCACTCCGCAATTTATTATCGCGCCTACCATCTCGGAAAGGGGTACAAGTGCACACGTTCATCCAAGCAAAGAGGATGAAATGGAGTGAAGGGGCAAGATCCAAAAGTTCCGGAGGTACAACTCCGAGAACAATCGAGAGCAATGCCGAATTACATGTCAACTCTGTTACTAGGCAAACAAGTGTTGTACCTGAAGAAATCGACAGTCCTCACAATGGCCCGAGGCCAATGCTCCGACTTAATCAATTTTCTCCAACAAACGCCATGCCACCTTTCACAAAGGGATTTTATCCATCCAAAACCGAATTAATCACTTGCAGCAAAGTGACCCAAGAGCTAGACGGGGGCTGACCCAGTAATTGTCTTCCATGTCACTACAACGAAACATTTGAACGACAACCGCTGTCGAACCCTTTCCAACTTGCACCGTCGAGTGACACAAAAGACACTACCATGGGCATGGGCAGCCCCCGCATAGCAAACGGGTGCCCTAATGCGCCCCTCCAATAGAATCAGTGCTAGTGCTCAAATTTTATATCTGAGCTACCAATCCGTCCAAGCACCAGCACTGATTCTCTTGGAGGGCCGCACCTACCCAAACGACTCAGAAGCTATACGCCGGTCCATTCACAAGAACGGAACAATCTCCGGCCAACTCCCTGTGAAGGCCGCATCTCTCCGTTCCACGCATGCAAGAACCAACGCATAGCTAACGAGTACCCGGATAGGATTCGCGGAAAGTACATAGCAAATCGCTTGTACCAAAGCGAACCGAAAGCTAGACGGGGGCTGACCCGAAGATTGCCTTCCATGTCACTGCGACGACACATTCGAACGACAACCGCTGCCGAACACTTTCCGACTTGCACCGTTGAGTGACCCGAAAGACAGGACTTTGGGCAGCCCCCGCATAGCAATCAGGTGGCTTCATGCCCCTCTAATAGAATCAGTGCTAGTGATCCGATTTTAAATCCGACTTACTCATCCGTCCGCGCACAAGCTCTGATTCTATTAGAGGGGCATGGGGGAGCTTCCGCGAACTACTACTCCCCTATATAAGTTATTAGTCCGGGTCTTTCTCTTCCGTAGAAATTTGAGACGTTGAGAATGGCTCCCAAACAATTCAAATCTTCCAAAAATTCAAGTGAAACGATGAGGAAAAAGCTCACAAAAAAATCAAATCTTCAAAAAATTCAAGTGAAACGAACAGAATAGCTCACAAAAAATTCAGGTCTTCCGAAAAAATCGAAGGGAAACGAAAAGAACAACTAGCAAAACATTCAAATTTTCCAAAACTTCAAGTAAAAGAAAGAACATAGCTCACCAAAAAAATCCATTTCTTCCAAAAACTCAAGTGAATCGAAGAGAGTAGGCTCACAAAAAATTAAAATCTTCCAAAAAAAAATCAAAGGAAACAAAAGAGGAGATCGCAAAAAATTCGAATCTTCCAATGAAACAAAAATGAGAATAGCAAACAAAAAATTCAAATCTTAATGCAGCATGCGACAGAGCAAATCGCTTGTGCCAAGCGACCCGGGAGCTAGACGGGGGCTGACCCAAAAATTGCGTTTCTTGTCAATGCGACGATGCGTTGGAACGACAACCGCTGTCGAACCCTTTCCTACTTGCAACGTCGACTGACACAAAAGACACGATCCTGGACAGGCCCCGCATAGAAAGCGGGTGGCCTAATGCGCCCCTCCAATAGAATCAGCGCTAGTGCTCAGATTTTAAATCCGAGATACCCAGCACTGATTCTCTTGGAGGGGGGCACCTACCCAAACGACTCAAAAGCTATACGCGGCTCCATTCACAAAAACAGAACTATCTCCGGCCAACTCCCTGTGAAGGCCGCATCTCTCCGTTCCGCTCGTGTAAGAGCCAACGCGTAGCTAACGAGTACGTGGATAGGGTTCGCGGAAAGTACATAGCAAATCACTTGTACCAAAGTGACCCGAAAGCTAGACAGGGGCTGACCCGTAGATTGCCTTCCATATCACTGCGACGACGCATTGGAACGACAACCGCTGCCGAACCCTTTCCGACTTGCACCGTCGAGCGACCCGAAAGACAGGACTTTGGGCAGCCCCCGCATAGCAATCAAGTGGCTTCATGCCCCTCTAATAGAATCAGTGCTGGTGATCCCATTTTGAAATCCGACCTACACATCCGTCCGATCACCGGCAATGATTCTATAAGAGGGGTATGGGGGAGCTTCCGCGAACAACACACAACTCCTCCCCTATATAAGTTATTAGTCCGAGTCTTGCTCTTGAGTGGAAATTTAAGCCGAAGAAACTGGCTCCCAAAAAATTCAAATCTTCCAAAAATTCAAGTGAAACGATGACAAAAAGCTCACAAAAAATCAAATCTTCCAAAAATTCAAGTGAAACGAACAGAATAGATCACAAAAAATTCAAGTCTTTCGAAAAAATCTAGGAAAACGAAAAGAATAGCTAGAAAACAAAATTCAAATCTTCCAGAAATTCAAGTAAAACAAAGAACATGGCTCACCAAAATAATTCATCTTCCAAAAATTCGTCATTCTTACCGCAATCCATCATCTTATCCGTCATAACGCGTATCCAACATATCCACGAGGAGGTAACCCAACTCGCTCGCATAGTTCCTCAAGTCAGATAACAATGCATCTAGATGAATCCAAATCGTTTTCGATCGAGACTTAGCAACTAATGTCGCACCCGCCTAGATTGACTTGAGATCCAATCCGCCGACACATATGATAACTAACTGATTCCAATGCAAAGCATCTTGAGCCATTGCGCACTCAAGTATCGGAAGTCGAAGCGACATAGCAAGTAGCTTGTACCAAGTGACCCGGGAGCTAGACGGGGGCTGACCCGAAGATCGCCTTTCTTGTCAATGCGACGATGTGTTGGAACGACAACCGCTGTCGAACCCTTTCCGAAGTGCACCGTCGACTGACCCAAAAGTTACGACCCTGGACAGCCCCCGCATAGCAAGCGGGTGGCCTAATGCGCCCCTCCAATAGAATCAGTGCTAGTGTTCATATTTTAAATCCGAGCTACCAATCCGTCCGAGCACCAGCACTGATTCTCTTGGAGGGGCGCACCTACCCAAACGACTCAAAAGCTATATACGCGGCTCCATTCACAAGAGCAGAACTATTTCCGGCCAACTCCCTGTGAAGGCCGCATCTCTTCGTTCCACGCATGCAAGAGCCAACGCATAGCTAACGAGTACCCGGATAGGGGTTCGCGGAAAGTACATAGCAGATCGCTTGTACCAAAGCAACCCAAAAGCTAGACGGGGGCTGACCCGAAGATCGCCTTCCATGTCACTGCGACGACGCATTGGAACGACAACCGCTGCCGAACCCTTTCCGACTTGCACCGTCGAGCGACCTTCGAAAGACGGGACTTTGAGCAGCCCCCGCATAGCAATCAGGTGGCTTCATGCCCCTCTAATGGAATCAGTGCTGCTGATCGCGTTTTGAAATCTGACCTAATCATCCGTCCGTCTGTCGAAACGGGATCACCAGCACTGATTCTATTAGAGGGGCATGGGGGAGATTCCGCGGACAACACCTCCCCTATATAAGTTATTAGTCCAAGTCTTGCACTTCCGTAGAAATTTGAGCCGACGAGAATATCTCACAAAAATTTCAAATCTTTCAAAAATACGAGTGAAACAAAAAGAATAGATCACAAAAAATTCAGAAATTCCAAAAATTCAATTGAAACGAAGAGAATAGCTCACAAAAAAATCAAGGGAAAAAAAGAGAATAGCTCACAAATAAAATCAAATCTCCCAAAAATGCAAGTGAAACGAAGAGACTACAATCACAAAAAATGCACAACTTCCAAATATTCAATTGAAACGAAGAGAATAGCTCACAAAAAATGCAAGTCTTACAAAAAAATCAAGGGAAACAAAACAGAATAGCTCACAAAAAATTCAAATCTTCCAAAAAAACCAAGTGAAACAAACAGAATAGCTCACAAAAAATTCAAATCTTGCAAACATTCAAGTGAAAACGAAGAGAATAGCTCACAAAAACATTCAAAACTTCCAAAAATTCAAGTGAAAAGAATAAAATAATAGCCCACAAAAAATTCAAGTCTTCCAAAACAAAAACCAAGGAAAAACGAAGAGAATAGCTCACAAAAAATCCAAAACTTCAAGTCAAAACGAAGAGAATTTTACTACCTCGCAACAAACAAAATTCAAATCTCGCAAAAATTCAAGTGAAACGAAGAGACTTAACTCAAAAAATTCAAATCTTCTTGCGACATGCAGACCCAAGAGCTAGACGGGGGCTCGCCCACAGATCGACTTCAGTATCACTATGACGACGCGCTGGAACGACTACCGCTGTCGAACCCTTCTCTGACTTCCGCCATCGAGTGACCCAAAAGACACGACCCAAGGGAGCCCACGCATAAAAATTGGGTGGCTTCATGCCCCTCCAATAGAATCTGTGCTGCTGCTCACATTTTTAAATCCGAGCGGCAAATCCGTCCGAGCACCAACACTCATTCACTTGGAGGGGCACCTATCCAAACGACCGAAAAGCTATACGCGGCTCCATTCGCAAGGCACGGAACTGTTTCAGGCCAACTCCCTGTGAAGGCCGCATCTCTGCGTTCCATGCGTGCTAGAGCCAACACATAGCTAACGAGTACCGGGATAGGTGTTCGCGGAAAGTACATAGCAGATCGCTTGTACCAAAGCAACCCAAGAGCTAGACAGGGGCTGACCCGAAGATCGCCTTCCATGTCGCTGCGACGACGCATTGGAACGACAACCGCTGCCGAACCATTTCCGACTTGCGCCGTCGAGCGACCTGAAAGATGAGACTTTGAGCAGCCCACGCATAGCAATCAGGTGGCTTCATGCCCCTATAATGGAATCAGTGCTGCTGATCCCGTTTTGAAATCCGACCTAATCATCCATCCGTCTGTCGGATTTCAAAACGGGATCACCAGCACTGATTCCATTAGAGGGGCATGGGGGAGCTTCCGCGAACAACACCTCCCCTATATAAGTTATTAGTCCAAGTATTGCACTTCCGTAGAAATTTGAGCCGAAGAGAATATCTCACAAAAATTTCAAATCTCTCAAAAATATAAGTGAAACAAAGAAGAATAGATCACAAAAAATTCAAAACTTCCAAAAATTCAATTGAAACGAAGAGAATAGCTCACAAAAAATGCAAGTCTTGCAAAAAAAATTCAAAGGAAAAGAAGAGAATAGCTCACAAAAAAAATCAAATCTCCCAAAAAATGCATCATGCATAACTTCCAAAAATTCAATTGAAACGAAGAGAATAGCTCACAAAAAATGCAAGTCTTCCAAAAAAATCAAAGGGAAATAAAGAGAATAGCTCACAAAAAATTCAAATCTTCCAAAAAACCAAGTGAAACGAAGAGACTACATCACAAAAAATGCATAACTTCCAAAAATTCAATTGAAACGAAGAGAATAGCTCACAAAAAACGCAAGTCTTCCCAAAAAAAAACAAAAAAAAAAAAAACAAAGGGAAACAAAGAGAATAGCTCACAAAAATTCAAATCTTCCAAAAAAAACCAAGTGAAACAAAGAGAATAGCTCACAAAAATTTCAAATCTTGCAAAAATTCAAGTGAAACGAAAGATAATAGCTCACAAAAAAATTCAGAACTTCCAAAAATTCAAGTCTTCCAAAAAAAAATCAAGGAAAAACGAAGACTTAAACTCACGAAAAATTCAAATCTCCTTGCGGCATGCAGACCCAAGAGCTAGACGGGGGCTCGCCCACAAATCGACTTCAGTATCACTATGATGACGCGCTGGAACGACTACCGTTGTCGAACCCTTCTCCGACTTGCGCCATCGAGTGACCCAAAAGAGGCGACCCAGGGGAGCCCCCGCATAGCAATCGGGTGGCTTCATGCCCCTCCAATAAAATCAGGCATGCTACTCACATTTTAAATCCGAGCCGCAAATCCGTCCGAGCACCAGCACTGATTCACTTGGAGGGGCACCCTATCCAAACGACCCAAAAGCTATACGCGGCTCCTTTCGCACGCACAGAACTGTTTCAAGCCGACTCCCTGTGAAGGCCGCATCTCTCCGTTCCACCCATGCAAGAAACAACGCATAGCTAACGAATACCCGGATAGGGTTTCGCGGAAAGTACAAGCAGATCGCTTGTACCAAAGCAACCCAAAAGCTAGACGGGGGCTGACCCGAAGATCGCCTTCCATGTCACAGCGACGACGCATTGGAACGACAACCGCTGTCGAACCCTTCCCGACTTTGCGTCATCGAGCGACCCGAAAGACGGGACTTTGAGCAGCCCCCGCATAGCAATCAGGTGGCTTCATGCCCCTCTAATGGAATCAGTGCTGCTGATCCCGTTTTGAAATCCGACCTAATCATCCGTCCGTCTGTCGGATTTCAAAACGGGATCACCAGCACTGATTCTATTAGAGGGGCATGGGGGAGCTTCCGCGGACAACACCTCCCCTATATAAGTTATTAGTCCAAGTATTGCACTTCCGTAGAAATTTGAGCCGAAGAGAATATCTCACAAAAATTTCAAATCTCTCAAAAATACAAGTGAAACAAAGAACAATAGATCACAAAAAATTCAAAACTTCCAAAAATTCAATTGAAATGAAGAGAATAGCTCACAAAAAATCCAAGTCTTGCAAAAAAAATCAAGGAAAAAGAAGAGAATAGCTCACAAAAAAATCAAATTTCCCAAAAATGCAAGTGAAACGAAGAGACTACATCACCAAAAAATGCATAACTTCCAAAAATTCAATTGAAACGAAGAGAATAGCTCACAAAAAATGCAAGTCTTCCAAAAAAAAATCAAGGGAAACAAAGAGAATAGCTCACAAAAAATTCAAATCTTCGAAAAAACCAAGTGAAACAAAGAAGAATAGCTCACAAAAAATTCAAATCCTGCAAAAATTCAAGTGAAAGGAAGAGAATAGCTCACAAAAAATTCAAAACTTCAAAAAATTCAAGTGAAACGAAGAGAATAGCTCACAAAAAATTCAAAACTTCCAAAAATTCAAGTGAAACGAAGAGAATAGCTCACAAAAAACTTCAAATCTCGCAAAAACTCCAGTGAAACGAAAAAGACTTAACTCACAAAAAATTCAAATCTTCTTGCCGCATGCAGACCCAAATGCTAGACCGGGGCTCGCCCACAGATCGACTTCAGTATCACTAATGACGACGCGCTGGAACAACTACCGTTGTTGAACCCTTCTCCGACTTGCGCCATCGAGTGACCCAGAAGAGACGACCCAGGGGAGCCCCCGCATAGCAATCAGGTGGCTTCATGCCCCTCCAATAAAATCAGGCATGCTACTCACATTTTAAATCCGAGCCGCAAATCCATCCGAGCACCAGCACTGATTCACTTGGAGGGGCACCCTATCCAAACGACCCAAAAGCTATACGCGGCTCCATTCGCACGCACAGAACTGTTTCAGGCCGACTCCCTGTGAAGGCCGCATCTCTTCGTTGCACACATGCAAGAGACAACGCATAGCTAACGAGTACCCGGATAGGGTTTCGCGGAAAGTACATAGCAGATCGCTTGTACCAAAGCAACCCAAAAGCTAGACGGGGGCTGACCCTAAGATCGCCTTACATGTCACAACGACGACGCATTGGAACGACAACCGCTGTCGAACCCTTTCCGACTTGCGCAATCGAGCGACCCGAAAGACGGGACTTTGAGCAGCCCACGCATAGCAATCAGGTGGCTTCATGCCCCTGTAATGGAATCAGTGCTGCTGATCCCATTTTGAAATCTGACCTAATCATCCGTCCGTCTGTCGGATTTCAAAACGGGATCACCAGCACTGATTCTATTAGAGGGGCATGGGGGAGCTTCCGCGGACAACACCTCCCCTATATAAGTTATTAGTCCAAGTATTGCACTTTCGTAGAAATTTGAGCCGAAGAGAATATCTCACAAAAATTTCAAATCTCTCAAAAATACAAGTGAAACAAAGAGAATAGATCACAAAAAATTCAAAACTTCCAAAAATTCAATTGAAATGAAGAGAATAGCTCACAAAAAATCCAAGTCTTGCAAAAAAAAAATCAAGGGAAAAGAAGAGAATAGCTCACAAAAAATGCAAGTCTTCCAAAAAAAAAACAAGGGAAACAAAGAAAATAGCTCACAAAAAATTCAAATCTTCCAAAAAACCAAGTGAAACAAAGAAGAATAGCTCACAAAAAATTCAAATCCTGCAAAAATTCAAGTGAAACGAAGAGGATAGCTCACAAAAAACTCAAAACTTCCAAAAATTCAAGTGAAACGAAGAGAATAGCTCACAAAAAATTTAAGTGAAACGAAGAGAATAGCTCACAAAAACTTCAAATCTCACAAAAACTCCAGTGAAACGAAAAAAAGAAAAAGACTTTAACTCACAAAAAATTCAAATCTTCTTGCGGCATGCAGACCCAAGTGCTAGACGGGGGCTGCACACAGATCGACTTCAGTATCACTAATGACGACGCGCTGGAACGACTACCGTTGTCGAACCCTTCTCCGACTTGCGCCATCGAGTGACCCAAAAGAGACGACCCAGGGGAGCCCCCGCATAGCAATCAGGTGGCTTCATGCCCCTCAAATAAAATCAGGCATGCTCCTCACATTTTAAATCTGAGCCGCAAATCCGTCCGAGCACCAGCACTGATTCGCTTGGAGGGGCACCCTATCCAAACGACCCAAAAGCTATACGCGGCTCCATTCGCACGCACAGAACTATTTCAGGCCGACTCCCTGTGAAGGCCGCATCTCTCCGTTCCACACATGCAAGAGCCAATGCATAGCTAACGAGTACCCGGATAGGGGTTCGCGGAAAGTACATAGCAGATCGCTTGTACCAAGCGACCCAAAAGCTAGACAAGGGCTAACCCGAAGATCGCCTTCCATGTCACTGCGACGACGCATTGGAACGACAACCGCTGTCGAACCCTTTCCGACTTGCGCCGTCGAGCGACTCGAAAGACGGGACTTTGAGCAGCCCCCGCATAGCAATCAGGTGGCTTCATGCCCCTCTAATGGAATCAGTGCTGCTGATCCCGTTTTGAAATCCGACCTGCTCATCCATCCGTCCGTCGGATTTCAAAACGGGATCACTAGCACTGATTCTATTAGAGGGGCATGGGGGAGCTTCCGCGGACAACACCTCCCCTATATAAGTTATTAGTCCAAGTATTGCACTTCCGTAGAAATTTGAGCCGAAGAGAATATCTCACAAAAATTTCAAATCTCTCAAAAATACAAGTGAAACAAAGAAGAATAGATCACAAAAAATTCAAAACTTCTAAAAATTCAATTGAAACGAAGAGAATAGCTCACAAAAAATGCAAGTCTTGCAAAAAAAAATTCAAGGGAAAAGAAGAGAATAGCTCACAAAAAAAATCAAATCTCCCAAAAATGCAAGTGAAACGAAGAGACTACATCACAAAAAATGCATAACTTCCAAAAATTCAATTGAAACGAAGAGAATAGCTCACAAAAAATGCAAGTCTTCCAAAAAAATCAAAGGAAACAAAGAGAATAGCTCACAAAAAATAGCTAGCTTGTGGCCCGGACGATCCGATCTCATGAAAACTGACTACATACCCGTGGCTCGGATCGACAAGCTAGCTCGGATCGGCGATCTGAGCTCATTCCATCATGCATTCCCGTCTTCTACTCCATAAATGACTCACCTCTTTGTATTCACTTGAGAACTAAACATCCTTTAGTTCAGCTCGAATCACAACGTGCACTAGAATCCGTTCCAGCTCGGGTCTCATCTCAAAGATCCTTGCATTCACCAACAACACCTCCCCTATATAAGTTATTAGTCCAAGTCTTGCTCTTCCGTAGAAATTTGAGGCGAAGAGAACAACTCGCAACAAATCCAAATCTTCCAAAAAATCAAGGGAAATGGGGAGAATAGCTCACAAATAATTCAAATCTTCAAAAAAATCAAGTGAAACGAGGAGAATAGCTCACAAAAAATTCAAATCTTCCAAATATCAAACCCAAAAGCTTCGCACACATTACAAATCAAACAGCTTGTACCGAGCGACCCAAACGCTAGACAAGGGCTCACCCTTAATAAGAGAATCAGTGTTTGACTTGTGGGCCGGGCGAGCCGATCTCATGAAAACTGCCTACATACCCGTGGCTCAGATCAGCGAGCTGACTCGGATCGTCGATCTGAGCTCATTCCATCATGCATTCCCGTGTTCTACTCCATAAAACGACTCACCTCTTTGTATTCACTTGAGAACTGAACATCCTTTAGCTCAGCTTGAATCACAACGCGCACTAGAATCCGTTCCAGCTCGGGTCTCATCTCAAAGATCCTTTCATTCACCAACAACACCTCCCCTATATAAGTTATTAGTCCAAGTCTTGCTCTTCCGTAGAAATTTGAGGCGAAGAGAACAACTCTCAAAAATTCCAATTCTTCCAAAAAAATCAAGGGAAACGGGGAGAATAGCTCACAAATAATTCAAATCTTCAAAAATATCAAGTGAAACGAGGAGAATAGCTCACAAAAAATTTAAATCTTCCAAATATCAACCCAAAAGCTTTGCACACATTACAAATCGAACAGCTTGTACCGAGCGACCCAAACGCTAGACAAGGGCTCACCCTTAATAAGAGAATCGATGTTTGACTTGTGGGCCGGGCGAGCCGATCTCATGAAAACTACCTACATACCCATGGCTCGGATCAGCGAGCTGGCTCGGATCGACGAGATAGCTCGGATCGACGATCTGAGATCATTCCATCATGCATTCCCATGTTCTACTCCATAGAATGACTCACCTCTTTGTATTCACTTGAGAACTGAACATCCTTTAGCTCAGCTCGAATCACAACGCGTACTAGAATCCGTTCCAGCTCGGATCTCATCTCAATGATTCTTACATTCACCAACAACACCTCCCCTATATAAGTTATTAGTCCGAGTCTTGCTCCCCCGTAGAAATGCTCGCCAACGCCGAAAGGTCACAAAAAATTTAAATCTCATAAATGACTCAGCTCGACGGGCTGGCTCGGATCGTACATACCCGTGGCTCGGATCGACGAGCTAGCTCGGATCGGCGATCTGAGCTCATTCCATCATGCATTCCCATGTTCTACTCCATAGAATGAGTCACCTCTTTGTATTCACTTGAGAACTGAACATCCTTTAGCTCAGCTCGAATCATAACGCGCACTAGAATCCGTTCCAGCTCGGGTCTCATCTCAGTGATCCTTACATTCACCAACAACACCTCCCCTATATAAGTTATTAGTCCGAGTCTTACTCCCCCGTAGAAATGCTCGCCAACGCCGAAAGGTCACAAAAAATTTAAATCTTGTAAAAGACTCAGCTCGACGGGCTGGCTCGGATCGCCGAGCTGGCTCGGATCGCCGAGCTGGCTCGGATCGCCGAGCTGGCTCGGATCGCCGAGCTGGCTCGGATCGCCGAGCTGGCTCGGATCGCCGAGTTGAGCTCAATCCATCATGCATTCCCGTGTTCTACTCCATGGAATAACTCGCCTATTTGTAATCACTTGAGAATTCAACATCCTTTAGCTCAACTCGAATCACAACGCGCACTAGAATCCGTTCCAGCTCGGGTCTCATCTCAAAGATCCTTCCATCCACCAACACCACCTCCCCTATATAAGTTATTAGTCCAAGTCTTGCTCCCCCGTAGAAATGCTCGCCGACACGGATAGGTCACGAAAACTTTAAATCTCGTAAAAGACTCAGCTCGACAAGCTAGCTCGAATCCGTGAGCTGGCTCGGATCGACGAGCTGAGCTCAATCCATCATGCATTCCCGTGTTCTACTCCATAGAACAACTCACCTATTTGTATTCACTTGAGAACTCAACATCCTTTAGCTCAGCTCGAATCACAATGGGCACTAGAATCCATTCCATCTCGAGTCTCATCTCAAAGATCCTTACATCCACCAACAACACCTCCCCTATATAAGTTATTAGTCCGAGTCTTGCTCCCACGTAGAAATGCTTGCCGACGCCGATAAGTCACAAAAACTTAAAATCTCGTAAAAGGCTCGGATCGCCAAGCGAGCTGGCTCGGATCACCGAGCGAGCTGACTCGAATCGGCGAGCTGGCACGGTTTGCCGAGCGAGCCGGCTCGGTTTTCCAAGCTGGCTGGCTCGGATCGCCGAGCCGGCTCGGCTCAAATCGGATCGGATCCATCATGCATTCCCGTGTTCTACTCCATAAAACAACTTGCCTATTTGTATTCCTTTGAGAACTCAATATCCTTTAGCTTAGCTCTAATCACAATGCGCACTAGAATTTGTTCCAGCTTGGGTCTCATCTCAAAAATCCTCACATCCACCAACAACACCTCCCCTACGAGGATAAGTTATTAGTCCGAGTCTTTCTCCCCCATACAAATGCTTGCCGACGTCGATAGGTCGCAAAAAATTTAAATCTCGTAAAAGGCTCAACTTGACGAGCTGGCTCGGATCGTCGAGCTGGCTCAGATCGACAAGCTGGATCGGATCAACGAGCTGGCTCGGATCCGCGAGATGAGCTCAATCCATCATGCATTCCTGAGTTCTACTCCATAGAACAACTCGCCTATTCATATTCACTTGAGAACTCAACATCCTTAAGCTCAGCTCGAATCGTCTATGCACGAACCCATGCATAGCATTCAGGTATCAAATGGCATATCCAAAAATATCCGTAGAGAGCTAGCAAATCAATCATAGGCAGCATTGGCATAGATCGAGGTGAACATCATTTGATGCGATTTGACTAGTTACCATTGGGATGCCTTCGTGGCAATAGGGCCGACTTGAAACAAACCAACACAGCTTGATGTGATAGGGGTCATTTCATAATGACTGTTGGATGACTTTGTGGTGGTATGGCTAACTTACAATGGATGGGTGTAGTGTTGATGTGACAAGATCACCTCATACTAGAAATAGAGCTAACACGTCGACTGACTTGAACTGACATGTAAGGGACTCGATCCGAGGTGTAACAAAGGAGTTGTTTGGTGCACTCAGGAGTAGGGTCATGTCAGGGACTTGATTCGAGGAGCATTCATGGGGTTGTGCGACAAGTTGTTAATAGTTTTGGCCTGGGTAAGGTTTAGAGTCAAGTCGAGGTGTCATTCGAGCTGCATGAAGTAGCATGGACTGCTTTGTGCAGAGTGGCATTGGATCTTGTTGGGGACTCGATCCGAGGTGAAATCAACTAGGTATTGGAATGGGAAGTTGGGGACTTTTCCATGGGAGACTTGGAACATGTGCGAGATGGTGGCGTAATGAGCTAGTTCAGAACTATGTTGGACTATGAGATGCATTGGTTGCATGTACGTAGGAGGTCTTCATGACATTGGCTCGTGCAAGCCACAAGTCCTAATCTGGATGCAAGTTCACATCTTGAGGACAACTCATTAGTGGAGAAGTTCTCAAACTCAATTCTTGAGAGGTGTCTTGCTAGCTCAAATCGGTGAGTTGGCTCAGATCGGCTAGCTCAATCAGATTGGCGAGCTGGCTCCGATTGACGAGTTGGGCTCATCTCAGAGGTCGTTACATCCGTAAACAATACCTATCCCGTTATGACCCTAGAGATCTGGGTTACTTTGCCGACTCTAGTGATCCGGTGATCCAAGTCAATCCGGCGAATTGAGTCGATCCGGTGACCCGAGTTGTTCTGGTGATCTAAATTACTTATGTGACTGGAGTAATTCAAGTTGGGGGACTTGACAACTTGGCATGCTGAGCCGAATTCATTGATGAGTTGGCATACTCGTCAGCATAGGTATAGGAATGGGAAGTCATGGACTTTTCCATGAGAGACTTGGAATGAGTTAGCCTAGCTCACTTGTGAGTGGGGTCAAAAGTCACATTTGTTGACCTGAGTTGATCTCGCGACCTGAGCTGATTTGGCTGGCGGCCTGAGTTGGTGTGGTGACCCAAGTTGATCTGGCTAGCGACCTGAGTTGATCCAGCGATCCGACTTCATCCGTCGACCTGACCGAGTTGGTCAGGTGATCTGGTGACCCGACCTGACCTGGTTGGTGAGTCGAGTTGATGTGGCGACCCGAGTTGATCTGGCTGGCGACCCAAAATGATCCCGTGACCTGACCCGATCTGAAGACCTGACCCGACCCAACCCGAGTTGGTCTGGCAATCTGGTGACCCGAGTTGTTCTGGTTGGCGACTCGAGTCGATATGTTGACCCAAGTTGATCCGGTGACCCGACCCAATCCGGAGACCTGACCCGACCAAACTTGACCTAACTTTAGTTAGTCAGGTGATTTGGCGACCCAATATGATCTATATGGATACCTGAGTCGATGTAGGGACCCGAGTAGATTTGGCTGGCGGCCCGAGTCGATCTGACAACCCGTCCTAATCTGGAGACCCGAGTCGATCCGACGACTCGAGTTGATTCGGCAACCCGAGTGGATTTGACGACCTGTGTCGATCTGGTGACCCGAGTTGTTCTGGCGATCTGAGTTACTTATGCAACTCGAGTGATCTGAGCTGGTGGACTTGACAGCTTGGCATATTGGATCGAGGTGATCCAAGATTGAATGAGTTAGCACAGATCGAGGTGAACATCATTTGATGTGATTTAACTTGCGATCTGACTGGTTATCATTGGGATGCCTTCGTGGCAATAGGGCCGACTTGAAATAGAGATCTGAGTCGATCTGACGACTCCAGTGATTCGAGTCGATCTGGCAAGTCTAGCGATCCAAGTTGGCTAGGCAACTTCGTCAATCTAAGTTAGTCAGGTGATCTTGCGACCTGAGTTGATCTGGATGGTGACCCGAGTTGATCCGACTGGCAACCCAAGTTGTTTTGGGGACTCGAGTCGATCCAGAAACCCGAGTTGACTCGGCGATGCGAGTCGATCCAATGATCCGAATTACTTATGCGACTGGAGTAATTCAAGTTGGGGGACTTGACAGCTTGGCATGCTAAGGCGACTTCATTGATGAGTTGGCATACTTGTCAGCATTACTATTGTGCATATTAGATTGAGGTGATCCAAGTTTGAATGAGTTGGCATGGATCGAGGTGGACATCATTTGATGCAGTCTGACTAGTTATTGTTAGACGCAGTGTTGAAATGACCCGGGGTCATTTCATATAACCGCTGGGAGGCTTTCGTGGTAGTAGGGCAAGACCTGCGATGAGAACTTAACAAGGTCGCTGGCGGGGTCGAAACTCGTAGGAAAAAATGGATAAAGGAGGCTCTATACAAGGAAAAGAACAAAATTTTCAAGTTATAAAAAACTTAAATCACTAGAGCCATCCATGGAGTCACGCCTAGCTCGTTGGCGACGGGATCCCGGTGAGCTCGCTCACGAGCAAGATCTCGGACAGGATCCGGTCGAGCTCGTTGGCGATCCTCAGGGCGGGGTCAAAAGTCCTAAAAAAATAGACAAAGGAGGCTTCGTACAATGAAAAGAATGAAAAAACTAGAGTTGAAAAAGAAAACCACTCGTGCCATTCATGGAGTCACACCCAACTTAGTGACCCAAATTGATCGGGTGACCCGACCTAACCCGAGTTGGTTAGGTGATGTGGTGACCCGAGCTGATCTGGCTGACGACCCGAGTCGATGTGGCGACCTGAGTTGATCTGGTTGGCGACAAGAATTGATCTGGCAACCCGACCCGATCTAGAGAACTGACCCAACCCGATCTAGAGACCTGACCCAACCCGACCCGACCCAACTTGGCCTGGCAATCTGGTGACCCGAGTTGATCTGGTTGGTGACCCGAGTCAATTTGTTGACCTGAGTTGATCAGGCTGGCATACTTAGTTGACTTCATTGATGAGTTTGCATACTCGTTAGTATTACTATTATGCATATTAGATTGAGGCGATCCAAGTTTGAATGAGTTAGCCTAGCTCGCTTGCGAGTGGGGTCAAAACTCAAATTTGTTAACCCGAGTTGATCTGGCTGGTGACCCGAGTTGATTTGGTGACCCGAGCTGATTTGGCTGGCGACCTAAGTCGATGTGATGATCTGAGTTGATCTGGCTGGCGACCTGAGTTGATCTGGCGATCTGACTTCATCCGTCGACCTGACTCGAGTTGGTCAGGTGATCTAATGACCTGAGCTGATCTGGTTGGCGAGTCGAGTCGAGTCGATGTAGCAACTCGAGTTGATCTGGCTGGCGAGCTGAAATGATCCCGCGACTTGACCCAATCTGGAGACCTTACCCGACCTGACCTGAGTTGGTCTGGCGACCCAAGTTGATCTGGTTGGTGACTCGAGTCGATGTGTTGACCCGAGTTGATCTGGCTGGAGACCCAATTTGATCTGGTGACCCGACTCGATCCAGAGACCCGACCTAACCTAAGTTAGTCAGGTGATTTGGTGACCTGATTTGATCTATCTGGATACCCGAATCGATCCGATGAACCGAGTCGATCGGACGACCCATCCTGATCTGGAGACCTGAGTCGATCCGGTGACCTGCGTCAATACGGTGACCCGAGTCGATTCGAGGACTCGAGTCGATCCGGTGACCCGAGTCGATCTGGCGACCCGAGTCGATCTGATGACTCGAGTTAATTAGGTGACCCAAGTTGTTTTGGCAATACGAGTTACTTATGCGACTCGAGTGATCCGAGCTAGCAAACTAGACAGCTTGGCATATTGGAATGTGTTAACAACATAAGCTGATGTGTTGACCCGAGTTGATCATGTTAGTGACCCGAGTTGATCTAATTAGCGACCTGAGTTGATCCGGTGACCCGACCTGATCAGGAGACCTAACCCAACCTGACCTAAGTTAGTTAGGTGATTTGGTGACCCGAGCTGATCTATCTGGATACTCGAGTTGATGTGGCAACCTAAGTTGATCTGGCTGGTGACCCGAATTAATCTGGTGACCCGACCTGACCTGAGTTGGTTAGGTGATGTGGCAACCTGAGCTGATCTAGGTGATGACCCAAGTCGATGTGGTGACTTGAGTTAATCTAGCTAGCAACCCGAGTTGATCCAGCGACCTATCGCGATCTAGAGACCCGAGTCAAGCCGGCAACCCGAGTCGACCTAACGACCTGAGTGATCTAAGTTTATTATGGTAGTTGGAGTTACTTATGCGACTCGACTGATCTAAGTTGGAGGACTTGACAACTTGGCATACTGAGATGACTTCATTGATGAGTTTGCATACTCATCAGCATTACTATTGTGCATATTGGATGTGGTGACCTGAGTTGATCTGGCTAGGGACCTGATCTGGCTGGTGACCTAAGTCGATGTGGTGACCTAAGTTGATCTAGCTCAGGACCCGACTTGATCTGGTGACCCGACTTGATCTAGAGACCCCACCTGAGTTGAGTTCATCGAGCGATCTAGGGATCCAAGATGATCTAGCTGACTACCTGAGTCGATGTGGTGTCCCGAGTCGATCTGGCAACTCGAGTTGATCTGGCTGGCGACCCAAGTTGGCTAGGTGATGTGGCAACCTGAGTCAATGTGGCGATCAAGGCTGATTTGGTTGGCGACCTAAGTTGGTCAGGTGATCTGGTGACCAGAGCTGATCTAGCGACCCGAGTTGATCTAGTTGGCGACCCATGTGATGACCTAAGTTGATTTGGCTAGCGACACGAGTTGATCAAGTGACCCGTCCCGATCCAAAGACCTGAGTCGATTCGGCTATGTCAACCCAGCAACCTGAGTTGACTTGATGACCCGAGTCGACCCCGTGACCTGAGTCGACCTAGTGACCCGAGTCACTATGGTGACCTAATTTATTATGGCTATCTGAGTTACTTATGCGACTCGAGTGATCTAAGTTGGGGGACTTGACATACTGAGATGACTTCATTGATGTGTTTGCATACTCATCAACATTACTATTGTGCATATTAGATTTATGCGATCCAAGTTTAAATGAGTTGGCCTAGCTTGATCGTGAGCGAGGTCAAAAGTTGTAAAAAAAATAGACAAAGGAGGCTCCCTACGACAAAAAGAATGAAAAAACCAGAGTTAAAAAAAAATCACTCAGGCCATACATGGAGTCACGCCCTTCTTATTGTCGAGCTAGAAGCGGAGACTTGACTATGATAATACTTGAAGAGGAGTATGGGTCAATCATTCAAAAAGTGGACAGACTCACTGGAGATCTAAGTAGGTCAGGCTATCTAGTGACCTGACCTAATCTGGCTGGTGACCCGAGTCGATGTGGTGACCTGAGTTGATCTGGCTCGGGACCCGACTTGATCTGGTGACTCGACTCGATCTAGAGACCCCACCCGACCTGAGTTCATCGGGCGATCTGGTGATCTGAGATGATCTAGCTAACTACCTGAGTCGATGTCGTGTCCTGAGTTGATCTGGCGAACCGAGTTGGCCAGGTGATGTGGTGACCCAAGCTGATCTGGCTGGCGACCCGAGTCGGTTAGGTGATTTGGCGACCAGAGCAGATTTGGCTAGTGACCCAAGCTGATCTGGTGACCTGAGTTGATCTAATTGGTGACTCATGTGGTGACCCGAGTTGATCAAGTGACCTGTCCTGATCTAGAGACCCGAGTCGATCCAATAACCTGAGTTGACCCGGCGACCCGAGTCAACTTGACGACCCGAGTCAACCCAGCGACCTGCGTCGACCTAGTGACCCGCGTCGACCCAGTGACTCGCGTCGACCCAGTGACCCGTGTCGACCCAGTGACCCGTGTCAAACTGGCGACCCATGTCGAACCGGTGACTCGTGTTGACCTGACAACCCGCATCGACCTGGTGACCCAAGTCAACCCAAGTCGACTCGAGGCCCGAGTTGATCTGGCAACCCAAGTCGACCCGAGTCGACCCGATAACCTGAGTCAACCGAGTCACCTGAGTTGATCTGGCTGGTGACCCGAGTTGGCCAAGTAATGTGGCGACCTGAGTCAATGTGGTGACCCAAGCTGATCTGGCGACCACAGCTGATCTGGCTGGTGACCCAAGCTGATCTGGCGATCCGAGTTGATCTAGTTGGGGACCAGTGTGGTGACCTGAGTTGATCTCGCTAGCTACCTAACTTGATCTAGTTGGTGACCCGTGTGGTGACCGAGTCGACCCAGTGACCTGAGTCAATCGGTTGACCCAGTGACCTGAGTCAACTGAGTCAACCCGATGACAAGAGTCAATCGAGTCGACATGGTGACCTGAGATGACCGAGTCAGTCAGGTGATTGAGTCGACCCAGTGACCTGAATCGATTGAGTCGACCCGAGTCGACCAGGAGACCTTAGTAGACTAGGTCGACCCGTGTCAACCCAAGTCAACTTGAGGCCTGAGTCGATTCAGCAACCCAAGTCGACTCGGTGACCCGAGTCGACCCAGTGACCCAAGTCGACCTGATGACCTGAGTCAACCGAGTCGACCCGGTGACCCGAGTTGACCGAGTCGACCCAATGACCCGAGTCAATCGAGTCGACCCGAGTCGACCCAGCGACTGGGGTTTCTGTGGTGACCTAATTTATTATGGCAGTTGGAGTTACTCATTGGCGACCAGAGCTGATCTAGCAACCCGAGTTGATCTAGTTGGCGACCTAACCTGATCTAGCTGGCGAACTAATTTTGTCAGGTGATTTGGCGACAAGAGTTGATTTGGCTGGTGACCCAAGCTGATATGGTGACCTGAGTAAATCTAGTTGGGGACCCGTGTGGTGACTTGAGTTGATCTCGCTAGAAACTTGAGTTGATCCAATGACCCCTCCTGATCTAGAGGCCCGAGTCAACCCGAGTTGACCCGGTGACCCGAGTCACTCGAGTCGACCCGAGTCAATCGAGTCGACCCAGTGACTTGAGTCAACCGAGTCGACCCAGTGACCCGAATCAACCGAGTCGGTCAAGTGACTGAGTCGACCCGGTGACCTGAGTCGACTGAGTTGACCCAGTCGACCTGGTGACCTGAGTCGACAGAGTTGACCCAGTGACCTGAGTCAACTGAGTCGACCTGGTGACCCGAGTCAACTAAGTCGACCTAAGTCAGTCAGGTGATTAAGTCGACCCGAGTTGACCAAGTGACCCGAGTCAACCGAATCGACCGAGTGACCTGAGTCAACTGAGTCGACCCGATGACCCGAGTCAACTGAGTCGACCTGAGTCAACCGAGTCGACCGAGTCAACGTGGTGACCTGAGTCAACTGAGTCGGTCAGGTGACTAAGTCGACCCGAGTCAACCAGAGTCGACTGAGTCAACCTAGTGACCTGAATCAATTGAGTCGACCCGGTGACCTGAGTTGACTAGGTCGACCCGTGTCAACCCAAGTCGACTCGAGGCTTGAGTCAATCCAGCAACCCAAGTCGACTCGGTGACCCGAGTCGACCCAGTGACCCGATGACCCGAGTCGACCCGGTGACCCGAGTTGACCGAGTCGACCCAATGACCCGAGTCAACTGAGTCGACCCGGTGACCTGAGTCAACCAAGTCGACCCAGCGACCGGGGTTTTTATGGTGGCCTAATTTATTATGGTAGTCAGAGTTACTCACTGGCGACTAGAGCTGATCTAGCACCCCGAGTTGATCTAGTTAGCGACCTAACCTGATCTGGCTGGTGAACTAATTTTGTCAGGTGATCTGGCGATAAGAGCTGATCTGGTTGGTGACCCAAGCTGATATGGTGACTCGAGTAAATCTAGTTGCCGACCCATGTGGTGACCTGAGTTGATCTCGCTAGCGACTTGAGTTGATCCAATGACCCGTCTCGATCTAGAGGCTCGAGTCGAGCCAGCAACCCAAGTCGAGCTAGCAACCCGAGTCAACCGAGTCGACCTGATGACCTGAGCCAACCGAGTCGACTCGGTGACCCGGTGACCTGAATCAACCGAGTCGACCCGGTGACCAGAGTCGACTAAGTCGACCCAGTCGACCTGAGTCAACCGAGTCGACCCAGTGACCTGAGTCGACCCGATGACCCGAGCCAACCGAGTCGACCTAGTGACCCGGTGACCCGAATCAACCGAGTCGACCCGGTGACTAGAGTTGACTAAGTCGACCCAGTCGACCTGAGTCAACCGAGTCGACCCAGTGACCCGAGTCGACCCGATGACCCGAGCCAACCGAGTCGACCAGTGACCCGGTGACCCGAATCAACCAAGTCGACCCGGTGACCAGAGTCGACTGAGTCGACTCGGTGACCCGAGTCAACCGAGTCGATAGAGTTAACCCAGTGACCCGAGTCAACCGTGTCAACCCAATGACCTGAGTTGACATGGTGACCTGAGTCAACCAAGTTGACCTAAGTCAGTAAGGTGACTGAGTCGACCCGAGTCGACTCGGTGACCTGAGTCAACTGAGTCGACCTGGTGACCTAAGTCAACTAAGTCGACCCGGTGACCTGAGTTGACCCAGTGACATGAGTCAACCGAGTCGACCCGATGACTTGAGTCAACCGAGTCGACCCTGTGACCTGAGTCAACCGAGTCGACCCAGCGACCTGAGTCACTGTGGTGACCCAATTTATTATGGCAGTCGAAGTTACTGGCTGGCGACCCGAGTTGATCTAGTTGGTGACATAAGCTGATCTGGCTGGTGACCTAATTTTGTTAGGTGATCTGGTGACCAGAGCTGATCTAGCTGGTGACCCAAGCTGATCTGGCGACCTGAGTTGATCTAGTTGGCGACCCGTGTGGTGACCTGAGTTGATCTAGTTGGCGACCCGTGTGGTGACCTGAGTTGATCTCGCTAGCGACTTGAGTTGACCAAGTGACTCATCCCGATTTAGAGGCCTAAGTCGATCCGGCAACCCAAGTCAACCCGGTGACTTGAGTCAACCGCGTCGACCGAGTCAACCTAGTGACCCGAGTCGATCGAGTCGACTCGATGACCTGAGTCAACTGAGTTGACCCGATGACCTGAGTCAATTGAGTCGACCTGGTGACCCAAGTCAACCGAGTCGACCTAAGTCGACCCGGTGACTTGAGTCAACCGAGTCAACCCGGTGACCTGAGTCAACTGAGTCGACCGAGTTGACCTAGTGACCTAAGTCAACCAAGTCGACCCAGTGACCCGACTCGACCGAGTCGACCCAGCGACCCGAGTCGCTGTGGTGACCCAATTTATTATGGCAGTCAAAGTTATTGGCTAGCGACCAGAGTTGATCTAGCGACCTGAATTGATCTAGTTGGCAACCTAAGCTGATCTGGTTGTCGACCTAATTTTGTGAGGTGATCTAGTGACCAGAGCTAATTTGGCTGTCGACCTAATTTTGTGAGGTGATCTAGCAACCAGAGCTGATCTGGCTGGTGACCCAATCTGATCTGGCGACTCGAGTTGATCTAGTTGGCGACCTGTGTGGTGACCTGAGTTGATCTCGCTAGCGACTTGTGTTGATCTAGTGACCCATCCTGATCTAGAGGCTTGAGTTGATCCAACAACCCAAGTCGATCCGAGTCGACCGAGTCGACTCGATCATCCGAGTCAACCGAGTTGACCCGGTGACCCGAGTCGACCCGGTGACCTGAGTCAATCGAGTCGACCCGGTGACCTGAGTCAACTGAGTCAACCCAGTGACCTGAGTCAACCGAGTCGACCCGAGTCAACTGAGTTGACGCGGTGACCCGAGTCAACCAAGTCGATCGATTCAACCCGGTGATCCGAGTCGACCTGAGTCGACCGAGTCGGTTAGGTGACTGAGTCGACCCGATGACCTAAGTTGACCGAGTCGACCCAGTGACCTGACTCAATTGAGTCGACCCAGTGACCCGAGTCAACTGAGTCGACCCAATGACTCGAGTCAACCGAGTCGACCTGGTGACCCAAGTCAACTGAGTCGACCGAGTTGACCCGATGACCCGAGTCAACTGAGTCGACCCAGTGACCCAAGTCGCTGTGGTGACCTAATTTATTATGGCAGTTAAAGTTACTAGCTGGCGACCAGAGCTGAGCTGGCAACCTGAATTGATCTAGTGGGTGACCTAAGCTGATCTGGCTAGTGACCTAATTTTGTCAGGTCATCTGGAGACCAGAGCTGATCTGGCTGGTGACCCAAGTTGATCTGGTGACTCAAGTTGATCTAGTTGGCGACCCGTGTGGTGACCTGAGTTGATCTTGCTAGCGATTTGAGTTGATCCAGTGACCCGTCCTGATCCAGAGGCCTGAGTCAATCCGGCAACCCAAGTCGACTCGGTGACCCGAGTCTATCGAGTTGACCGAGTGACCTGAGTCAACCGAGTCGACTCGATGACCCGAGTCAACCGAGTCGACTCGATGACCCGAGTCAACCGAGTCGACTGAGTCGACGTGGTGTCCCGAGTCGGTCAGGTGACCGAGTCGACCCGAGTAAACCAGAGTCGACTGAGTTGACCTAGTGACCTGAATCAATTGAGTCAACCTAGTGACCTGAGTCGACTAGGTCGACCCGTGTCAACCCAAGTCGACTCGAGGCCTAAGTTGATTCGGCAACCCAAGTCGACTCGGTGACCCACGTCGACCGAGTCGACCCAGTGACCCGAGTTGACCCGATGACCCGAGTTGACCCGGTGACCCGAGTTGATCAAGTTGACTGAGTTGACTGAGTCGACCCAGCGACCAGGGTTTTTGTGGTGACCCAATTTATTATGGCAGTCGGAGTTACTCACTGGCGACCAGAGCTAATCTAGCGACCTGAGTTGATCTAATTGGTGACCTAACCTGATCTGGTTGGTGAACTAATTTTGTCAGGTGATCTGGTGACAAGAGCTGATCTGGTTGGTGACCCAAGCTGATATGGCGACCTGAGTAAATCTAGTTGGTGATCCGTGTGGTGACCTGAGTTGATCTCGCTAGCGACTTGAGTTGATCCAGTGACCCATCCCGATCCAGAGGCCCGAGTCGAGCCGGCAACCCAACTCGACCTGAGTCAATCGAGTCGACTCGAGTCCACCGAGTCGACCCAGTGACCCGAGTCAACCTGGTCAACTCGATGACCCGAGCCAACCGAGTCGACCCAGTGACCCGGTGACTCGAATCAACTGAGTCGACCCGGTGACCAGAGTTGACTAAGTCGACCCAGCTGACTTGGTGACCTGAGTCGACAGAGTTGACCTAGTGACCTGAGTCAACCGTGTTGACCTGATGACCTAAGTTGACCTGGTGACCCAAGTCAACCAAGTCTACCTAAGTTAGTAAGGTGACTGAGTTGACCCGAGTCGACCTAGTGACCTGAGTCAACCGAGTCGACCTGGTGACTCGAGTCGACCCAGTGACATGAGTCAACTGAGTCGACCCAATGACCTGAGTCAACTGAGTCAACCGAGTCGACCCTATGACCTGAGTCAACCAAGTTGACCTAGCGACCCGAGTCACTATGGTGACCCAATTTATTATGGCAGTCAAAGTTATTGGCTGGCGACCTGAGTTGATCTAGTTGGTGACATAAGCTGATATGGCGACCAGAGCTGATCTAGCTGGTGACCCAAGCTAATCTGGTGACCCAAGTTGATCTAGTTGGCGACCCATGTGGTGACCTGAGTTGATCTCGCTAGTAACTTGAGTTGACCCGATGATCCATCTTGATCTAGAGGCCCGAGTCGATCCGGCAACCCAAGTCGACCTGGTGACCTGAGTCAACCGCGTCGACCGACTCGACCCAGTGACCTGAGTCAACTAAGTTGACCTGATGACTTGAGTCAACTGAGTTGACCCAATGACCGGAGTCAACTGAGTTGACCCGATGACCTGAGTCAACTGAGTTAACACGATGACTCGAGGCAACCAAGTCGACCCAAGTCGACCGAGTCAGTCAGGTGACTGAGTCGACCTAAGTCGACCTAGTGACCTGAGTCGACCGAGTCAACCCGGTGACTCGAGTCAACAGAGTCGACCGAGTCGACCCAGTGACCCGTGTCAACCGAGTTGACCTGGTGACCCGAGTCGATCGAGTCGACCCAGCGACCTGAGTCACTATGGTGACCTAATTTATTATGGCAGTCAGAGTTACTGGCTGGTGACTAGAGCTGATCTGGTGACCTGAATTGATCTAGTTGGCAACCTAAGCTGATTTGGCTGTCGACCTAATTTTGTGAGGTGATCTGGCGACCAGAGCTGATCTGGCTAGTGACCCAATCTGATTTGGTGACCTGAGTTGATCTAGTTGGTGACCCGTGTGGTGACCTGAGTTGATCTCACTAGCGACTTGTGTTGATCTAGTGACCCATCCCAATCTAGAGGCCTGAGTCGATCCGGCAACCCAAGTCGATTCGAGTTGACTCGGTGACCCGAGTCAACCGAGTCGACCCAGTGACCTGAGTCAATTGAGTCAACCCAGTGACCTGAGTCAACCGAGTCGACCCGATGACCCGAGTCAACCGAGTCAACCCGATGACCCGAGTCAACCGAGTCGACGCAGTGACCTGAGTCAACCAAGTCGATGCGGTGACCCAAGTCAACCGAGTCGACCCGGTGACCTGAGTCAACCGAGTTGACCTGAGTCAACCCGACGACCTGAGTCGACCCGATGACCCGACTCGATCGAGTCGACCTGGTGACCTGACTCGACCGAGTCGACCCAATGACCCGAGTCAACCGAGTCGACCCGGTGACCCGAGTCAACTGAGTCGACCGAGTTCACCCGGTGACCTGAGTCAATTGAGTCGACCCAGTGACCCAAGTTGCTAGTGACCTAATTTTGTTAGGTGATCTGGAGACCAGAGTTGATCTGGTTGGTGACCCAAGCTAATCTGGCGACCAGAGTTGATCTAGTTGGTGACCCGTGTGGTGACCTAAGTTGATCTTGCTAGCAACTTGAGTTGATCCAGTAACCCATCCTGATCCAGAGGCCTGAGTCGATCTGGTAACCCAAGTCGACCTGAGTCGACCTGGTGACCCGACTCAACCGAGTCGACCCGATGACCCGAATCAACCAAGTCGACCTGATGACCCGAGTCAACCAAGTCGACCTTGTGACCCGAGTCAACCAAGTCGACCCGAGTCAGTCAGGTGACTGAGTCAACCCGGTGACCTGAGTCGATTAAGTCAACGGAGTCCACCCAATGACCTGAGTCAACTGAGTCGATCGTGTCAACCCAGTAACCTAAGTCAACCCGGTGAATCGAGTCAACTGAGTCGATCGAGTCGACCCGGTGACCTGAGTCAACTGAGTCGACCTGAGTCGACTGAGTCAACCCAGTTACCTGAGTCACTGTGGTGACCTAATTTATTATGGTAGTCAGAGTTACTGGCTGGTGACCTAAGCTAATCTGGCTGGTGACTTAAGTTTGTCAGGTGATCTAGCGACCAGAGTTGATCTGGTTGGTGACCCAAGCTGATCTGGCGATGTGAGTTGATCTAGTTGGCGACCCGTGTGGTGACCTGAGTTGATCTCGCTAGCGACTTGAGTTGATCCAGTGACCCGTACTGATCCAGAGGCCCGAGTCGATCTGACAACCCAAGTCGACCCGGTGACCCGAGTCAACTTGGTGACTCGAGTCGATCCGATGACCTGAGTCAACTGAGTCATCCCGAGTCGACCGAGTCAGTCAGGTGACTGAGTCGACCCGGTGACCTGAGTCAACCAAGTCGACCTGGTGACCCAAGTCCATCGAGTCGACCGAGTCGACCCAGTGACCTGATTCAACCAAGTCGACCTGGTGACCCGAGTCAACCGAGTCGACCTGGTGACCCGAGTCGCTGTGGTGACCCAATTTATTATGGCAGTCAAAGTTTTTGGCTGGCAACCAGAGCTGATCTGGCGACCTGAGTTGATCTAGTTAGCGACCTAAGCTGATCTAGTTGGCGACCTAAGATGAAATGGTTGGTGACCCAGGCTGATCTAGTTAGTGACCTGATTTTGTCAGGTGATCTAGCGACTAGAGCTGATCTAGCTGGTGACCCAAGCTGATCTAGTGACCCGAGTTGATCTAGTTGGTTACCTGTGTGGTGACCTGAGCTGATCTCGCTAGCAACTTGAGTTGATCTAGTGACCCGTGCAATCTAGAGGCCCGAGTAGATCCGACAACCCAAGTCGACTTGAGTCGACCTGAGTCAACCGAGTCAGCTGAGTCGACCTAAGTCACCCTAGTCGACCCGGTGATCCAAGTCAACTGAGTTGACTCAAGTTGACTGCGTCGACCCGAGTCGACCGGGTCGGTCAGGTGACTGACTCGACCTGAGTCGATTTGGCTACCTGAGTCAACTCGGTGACCCGAGTCGATCGAGTCGACCGAGTCGACCAAGTCCACCCAGTGACCTGAGTCACCTTAGTCGACCGAGCGACCAGAGTCGTTGTAGTGACCTAATTTATTATGGCAGTATGAGTTACCGACTAGCGAGCAGAGTTGATCTAGCCACCCGAGATGATCTAGTTTGCGACCTGAGTTGATCTAGTTGGTGACCCGAGTTGATCTGCCTGTTGACCTAATTTTGTCAAGTGATCTAGCGACCAGAGCTGATCAAGCCGAGCGGAACCGAACCGGTCGAGCTCTCCGGGGAGCGGCGGGGCGGGATCGGCGCCGAGCTCGCTCCCGGGCGGGGTCGAAACTCGCGGAAAAAAAATGAACAAAGGAGGCCCCGTACGAGGATAAGAACGAAAAAACCAGAGTTAAATTAAAAAAAAAAAAAAAAAAAAAAAAAAAATTACTTTCGGGTCATACGTGTAGCCACGCCCAGCTCGCCCGCGGACGGGATCCCCATCGAGCTCGTCGAGCCGAGCGGCGCTCGCGGGCGGGGTCCGATCCGAGCGGAACCGAACCGGTCGAGCTCTCCGGGGAGCGGCGGGGCGGGATCGGCGCCGAGCTCGCTCCGGGGCGGGGTCGAAACTCGCGGAAAAAAAATGAACAAAGGAGGCTCCGTACGAGGATAAGAACGAAAAAACCAGAGTTAAAAAAAAAAAAAAAAAAAAAAAAAATACATTCGCGTCATACGTGTAGCCACGCCCAGCTCGCCCGCGGACGGGATCCCCATCGAGCTCGTCGAGCCGAGCGGCGCTCGCGGGCGGGGTCCGATCCGAGCGGAACCGAACCGGTCGAGCTCTCCGGGGAGCGGCGGGGCGGGATCGGCGCCGAGCTCGCTCCCGGGCGGGGTCGAAACTCGCGGAAAAAAAATGAACAAAGGAGGCTCCGTACGAGGATAAGAACGAAAAAACCAGAGTTTAAAAAAAAATTAAAAAAAAAAAATTACATTCGGGTCATACGTGTAGCCACGCCCAGCTCGCCCGCGGACGGGATCCCCATCGAGCTCGTCGAGCCGAGCGGCGCTCGCGGGCGGGGTCCGATCCGAGCGGAACCGAACCGGTCGAGCTCTCCGGGGAGCGGCGAGGCGGGATCGGCGCCGAGCTCGCTCCCGGGCGGGGTCGAAACTCGCGGAAAAAAAATGAACAAAGGAGGCTCCGTACGAGGATAAGAACGAAAAAACCAGAGTTAAAAAAAAAAAAAAAAAAAAAAAAAAATTACATTCGGGTCATACGTGTAGCCACGCCCAGCTCGCCCGCGGACGGGATCCCATTCGAGCTCGTCGAGCCGAGCGGCGCTCGCGGGCGGGGTCCGATCCGAGCGGAACCGAACCGGTCGAGCTCTCCGGGGAGCGGCGGGGCAGGATCGGCGCCGAGCTCGCTCCCGGGCGGGGTCGAAACTCGCGGAAAAAAAATGAACAAAGGAGGCTCCGTACGAGGATAAGAACGAAAAAACCAGAGTCAAAAAAAAAAAAAAAAAAAAAATTACATTCGGGTCATACGTGTAGCCACGCCCAGCTCGCCCGCGGACGGGATCCCCATCGAGCTCGTCGAGCCGAGCGGCGCTCGCGGGCGGGGTCCGATCCGAGCGGAACCGAACCGGTCGAGCTCTCCGGGGAGCGGCGGGGCGGGATCGGCGCCGAGCTCGCTCCCGGGCGGGGTCGAAACTCGCGGAAAAAAAATGAACAAAGGAGGCTCCGTACGAGGATAAGAACGAAAAAACCAGAGTTTTAAAAAAAAAAAAAAAAAAAAATTACATTCGGGTCATACGTGTAGCCACGCCCAGCTCGCCCGCGGACGGGATCCCCATCGAGCTCGTCGAGCCGAGCGGCGCTCGCGGGCGGGGTCCGATCCGAGCGGAACCGAACCGGTCGAGCTCTCCGGGGAGCGGCGGGGCGGGATCGGCGCCGAGCTCGCTCCCGGGCGGGGTCGAAACTCGCGGGAAAAAAATGAACAAAGGAGGCTCCGTACGAGGATAAGAACGAAAAAACCAGAGTTAAAAAAAAAAAAAAAAAAAAAAAAAAAAATTACATTCGGGTCATACGTGTAGCCACGCCCAGCTCGCCCGCGGACGGGATCCCCATCGAGCTCGTCGAGCCGAGCGGCGCTCGCGGGCGGGGTCCGATCGGAGCGGAACCGAACCGGTCGAGCTCTCCGGGGAGCGGCGGGGCGGGATCGGCGCCGAGCTCGCTCCCGGGCGGGGTCGAAACTCGCGGAAAAAAAATGAACAAAGGAGGCTCCGTACGAGGATAAGAACGAAAAAACCAGAGTTAAAAAAAAAAAAAAATAAAAAAATTACATTCGGGTCATACGTGTAGCCACGCCCAGCTCGCCCGCGGACGGGATCCCCATCGAGCTCGTCGAGCCGAGCGGCGCTCGCGGGCGGGGTCCGATCCGAGCGGAACCGAACCGGTCGAGCTCTCCGGGGAGCGGCGGGGCGGGATCGGCGCCGAGCTCGCTCCCGGGCGGGGTCGAAACTCGCGGAAAAAAAATGAACAAAGGAGGCCCCGTACGAGGATAAGAACGAAAAAACCAGAGTTAAAAAAAAAAAAAAAAAAAAAAAAAAAAAAAAAAAAAAAAACTTTCGGGTCATAAGTGTAGCCACGCCCAGCTCGCCCGCGGACGGGATCCCCATCGAGCTCGTCGAGCCGAGCGGCGCTCGCGGGCGGGGTCCGATCCGAGCGGAACCGAATCGGTCGAGCTCTCCGGGGAGCGGCGGGGCGGGATCGGCGCCGAGCTCGCTCCGGGGCGGGGTCGAAACTCGCGGAAAAAAAATGAACAAAGGAGGCTCCGTACGAGGATAAGAACGAAAAAACCAGAGTTTTAAAAAAAAAAAAAAAAAAAATTACATTCGGGTCATACGTGTAGCCACGCCCAGCTCGCCCGCGGACGGGATCCCCATCGAGCTCGTCGAGCCGAGCGGCGCTCGCGGGCGGGGTCCGATCCGAGCGGAACCGAACCGGTCGAGCTCTCCGGGGAGCGGCGGGGCGGGATCGGCGCCGAGCTCGCTCCCGGGCGGGGTCGAAACTCGCGGAAAAAAAATGAACAAAGGAGGCTCCGTACGAGGATAAGAACGAAAAAACCAGAGTTAAAAAAAAAAAAAAAAAAAAAATTACATTCGGGTCATACGTGTAGCCACGCCCAGCTCGCCCGCGGACGGGATCCCCATCGAGCTCGTCGAGCCGAGCGGCGCTCGCGGGCGGGGTCCGATCCGAGCGGAACCGAACCGGTCGAGCTCTCCGGGGAGCGGCGGGGCGGGATCGGCGCCGAGCTCGCTCCGGGGCGGGGTCGAAACTCGCGGAAAAAAAATGAACAAAGGAGGCTCCGTACGAGGATAAGAACGAAAAAACCAGAGTTAAAAAAAAAAAAAAAAAAAAAAAAAATACATTCGCGTCATACGTGTAGCCACGCCCAGCTCGCCCGCGGACGGGATCCCCATCGAGCTCGTCGAGCCGAGCGGCGCTCGCGGGCGGGGTCCGATCCGAGCGGAACCGAACCGGTCGAGCTCTCCGGGGAGCGGCGGGGCGGGATCGGCGCCGAGCTCGCTCCCGGGCGGGGTCGAAACTCGCGGAAAAAAAATGAACAAAGGAGGCTCCGTACGAGGATAAGAACGAAAAAACCAGAGTTAAAAAAAAAATTAAAAAAAAAAAATTACATTCGGGTCATACGTGTAGCCACGCCCAGCTCGCCCGCGGACGGGATCCCCATCGAGCTCGTCGAGCCGAGCGGCGCTCGCGGGCGGGGTCCGATCCGAGCGGAACCGAACCGGTCGAGCTCTCCGGGGAGCGGCGGGGCGGGATCGGCGCCGAGCTCGCTCCCGGGCGGGGTCGAAACTCGCGGGAAAAAAATGAACAAAGGAGGCTCCGTACGAGGATAAGAACGAAAAAACCAGAGTTAAAAAAAAA
>BSBK01009828.1:390000-413502 GCA_027943335.1 Chamaecyparis obtusa
CCCAGGCATATGCCACCTACGCGCTTTTATTGGTGCACCCCGCACGACAACCTTCCGTCTCGACAAACATTAACGCTTTCGCATCCAGAAAGACATGAAATGGCCACGCATGTCGGGTCATTGCAAACGATGCTCGGTTCACAGGAGCCTGGGAAGAACATCCCGTACGGAACCCTTTACCCGAAGACACCCGAATCGCACATGCTCGCAACAGTCACTGCCCCGAGAGTATGCACGTGCACGCGACCGAGTAAGGCCACTCAGAGACATCCATTTCCCAGGCATATGCCACCTACGCACTTCTTTGGTGCACCCCGCACGACAACTCCCGTCTCGACAGCCTTAACGGTTTCCGCATCCAACCAAAAGCCTTGGCCATACTCGTCTGCAAGTTTAACTCCACAGACAGAGAGGACTTTGCCCTGCAAACCAGAGCAAGACGATAGTGCCTCGTAGAAAATGAAGACGAGATGGCCAAGACCGCACTTGTGTACAAGGCAACCAACCTTTCATCGCACTCGGGCCACGCTAAAAACACTAGGGAAAGGCTTAAAGGGGTGGAGAGTGGGACAACGATGAATATGAAGCAGGACACTCACCTTACGTGCAACGATTCCCAACACTTGTTACTGTCGGAGCTCATGTATCGCAAAGATGGAACGTGCCAAGTGCAAGGCCCATGCAAATGCAACTGTCGTAAACTTCGGACAAGCGCATCTTTCAGTCAAACAAATGACATACACACTGTCGCAATTCTCTACGACACTCGTGCGTGGCAAAATTCAACTAAATATGAAGATGAGAACTTCCAACTGCACAAGGGCTGGGCAGAACTACAAGAAATGCTCACTCCGCAATTTATTATCGGCCCTACCATCTCGGAAAGGGGTACAAGTGCACACGTTCATCCAAGCAAAGAGGATGAAATGGAGTGAAGGGGCAAGATCCAAAAGTTCCGGAGGTACAACTCCGAGAACAATCGAGAGCAATGCCGAATTACATGTCAACTCTGTTACTAGGCAAACAAGTGTTGTACCTGAAGAAATCGACAGTCCTCACAATGGCCCGAGGCCAATGCTCCGACTTAATCAATTTTCTCCAACAAACGCCATGCCACCTTTCACAAAGGGATTTTATCCATCCAAAACCGAATTAATCACTTGCAGCAAAGTGACCCAAGAGCTAGACGGGGGCTGACCCAGTAATTGTCTTCCATGTCACTACAACGAAACATTTGAACGACAACCGCTGTCGAACCCTTCCAACTTGCACCGTCGAGTGACACAAAAGACACTACCATGGCATGGGCAGCCCCCGCATAGCAAACGGGTGCCCTAATGCGCCCCTCCAATAGAATCAGTGCTAGTGCTCAAATTTTATATCTGAGCTACCAATCCGTCCCAAGCACCAGCACTGATTCTCTTGGAGGGCCGCACCTACCCAAACGACTCAGAAGCTATACGCCGGTCCATTCACAAGAACGGAACTATCTCCGGCCAACTCCCTGTGAAGGCCGCATCTCTCCGTTCACGCATGCAAGAACCAACGCATAGCTAACGAGTACCCGGTAGGATTCGCGGAAAGTACATAGCAAATCGCTTGTACCAAAGCGAACCGAAAGCTAGACGGGGGCTGACCCGAAGATTGCCTTCCATGTCACTGCGACGACACATTCGAACGACAACCGCTGCCGAACACTTTCCGACTTGCACCGTTGAGTGACCCGAAAGACAGGACTTTGGGCAGCCCCCGCATAGCAATCAGGTGGCTTTCATGCCCCTCTAATAGAATCAGTGCTAGTGATCCGATTTTAAATCCGACTTACTCATCCGTCCGCGCACAAGCTCTGATTCTATTAGAGGGGCATGGGGGAGCTTCCGCGACTACTACTCCCTAATAAGTTATTAGTCCGGGTCCTTTCTCTTCCGTAGAAATTTGAGACGTTGAGAATGGCTCCCAACAATTCAAATCTTCCAAAAATTCAAGTGAAACGATGAGGAAAAAGCTCACAAAAAAATCAAATCTTCAAAAAATTCAAGTGAAACGAACAGAATAGCTCACAAAAAATTCAGGTCTTCCGAAAAAATCGAAGGGAAACGAAAAGAACAACTAGCAAAACATTCAAATTTTCCAAAACTTCAAGTAAAAGAAAGAACATAGCTCACCAAAAAAATCCATTTCTTCCAAAAACTCAAGTGAATCGAAGAGAGTAGGCTCACAAAAAAATTAAAATCTTCCAAAAAAAAATCAAAGAAACAAAAGAGGAGATCGCAAAAAATTCGAATCTTCCAATGAAAACAAAAATGAGAATAGCAAAACAAAAAATTCAAATCTTAATGCAGCATGCGACAGAGCAAATCGCTTGTGCCAAGCGACCCGGGAGCTAGACGGGGGCTGACCCAAAAATTGCGTTTCTTGTCAATGCGACGATGCGTTGGAACGACAACCGCTGTCGAACCCTTTCCTACTTGCAACGTCGACTGACACAAAAGACACGATCCTGGACAGGCCCCGCATAGAAAGCGGGGTGGCCTAATGCGCCCCTCCAATAGAATCAGCGCTAGTGCTCAGATTTAAATCCGAGATACCCAGCACTGATTCTCTTGGAGGGGGGCACCTACCCAAACGACTCAAAAGCTATACGCGGCTCCATTCACAAAAACAGAACTATCTCCGGCCAACTCCCTGTGAAGGCCGCATCTCTCCGTTCGCTCGTGTAAGAGCCAACGCGTAGCTAACGAGTACGTGGATAGGGTTCGCGGAAAGTACATAGCAAATCACTTGTACCAAAGTGACCCGAAAGCTAGACAGGGGCTGACCCGTAGATTGCCTTCCATATCACTGCGACGACGCATTGGAACGACAACCGCTGCCGAACCCTTTCCGACTTGCACCGTCGAGGCGACCCGAAAGACAGGACTTTGGGCAGCCCCCGCATAGCAATCAGTGGCTTCATGCCCCTCTAATAGAATCAGTGCTGGTGATCCCATTTTGAAATCCGACCTACACATCCGTCCGATCACCGGCAATGATTCTATAAGAGGGGTATGGGGGAGCTTCGCGAACAACACACAACTCCTCCCCTATATAAGTTATTAGTCCGAGTCTTGCTCTTGAGTGGAAATTTACGCCGAAGAAACTGGCTCCCAAAAAATTCAAATCTTCCAAAAATTCAAGGTGAAACGATGACAAAAAGCTCACAAAAAATCAAATCTTCCAAAAATTCAAGTGAAACTAAACAGAATAGATCACAAAAAATTCAAGTCTTTCGAAAAAATCTAGGAAAAACGAAAAAGAATAGCTAGGAAAACAAATTCAAATCTTCCAGAAATTCAAGTAAAACAAGAACATGGCTCCCAAAATAATTCATCTTCCAAAAATTCGTCATTCTTACCGCAATCCATCATCTATCCGTCATAACGCGTATCCAACATATCCACGAGGAGGTAACCCAACTCGCTCGCATAGTTCCTCAAGTCAGATAACAATGCATCTAGATGAATCCAAATCGTTTTCGATCGAGACTTAGCAACTAATGTCGCACCCGCCTAGATTGACTTGGAATCCAATCCGCCGACACATATGATAACTAACTGATTCCAATGCAAAGCATCTTGAGCCATTGCGCACTCAAGTATCGGAAGTCGAAGCGACATAGCAAGTAGCTTGTACCAAGTGACCCGGGAGCTAGACGGGGGCTGACCCGAAGATCGCCTTTCTTGTCAATGCGACGATGTGTTGGAACGACAACCGCTGTCGAACCCTTTCCGAAGTGCACCGTCGACTGACCCAAAAGTTACGACCCTGGACAGCCCCCGCATAGCAAGCGGGGTGGCCTAATGCGCCCCTCCAATAGAATCAGTGCTAGTGTTCATATTTTAAATCCGAGCTACCAATCCGTCCGAGCACCAGCACTGATTCTCTTGGAGGGGCGCACCTACCCAAACGACTCAAAAGCTATATACGCGGCTCCATTCACAAGAGCAGAACTATTTCCGGCCAACTCCCCTGTGAAGGCCGCATCTCTTCGTTCCACGCATGCAAGAGCCAACGCATAGCTAACGAGTACCCGGATAGGGGTTCGCGGAAAAGTACATAGCAGATCGCTTGTACCAAAGCAACCCAAAAGCTAGACGGGGGCTGACCCGAAGATCGCCTTCCATGTCACTGCGACGACGCATTGGAACGACAACCGCTGCCGAACCCTTTCCGACTTGCACCGGCGAGCGACCTTCGAAAGACGGGACTTTGAGCAGCCCCCGCATAGCAATCAGGTGGCTTCATGCCCCTCTAATGGAATCAGTGCTGCTGATCGCGTTTTGAAATCTGACCTAATCATCCGTCCGTCTGGTCGGATTTCAAAACGGGATCACCAGCACTGATTCTATTAGAGGGGCATGGGGAGATTCCGCGGACAACACCTCCCCTATATAAGTTATTAGTCCAAGTCTTGCACTTCCGTAGGAAATTTGAGCCGACGAGATATCTCACAAAAATTTCAAATCTTTCAAAAATACGAGTGAAACAAAAAGAATAGATCACAAAAAATTCAGAAATTCCAAAAATTCAATTGAAACGAAGAGAATAGCTCACAAAAAAATCAAGGGAAAAAAAGAGAATAGCTCACAAATAAAATCAAATCTCCCAAAAATGCAAGTGAAACGAAAACTCGAGCAATCACTAAAAATGCACAACTTCCAAATATTCAATTGAAACGAAGAGAATAGCTCACAAAAAAGCAAGTCTTACAAAAAAATCAAGGGAAACAAAACAGAATAGCTCACAAAAAATTCAAATCTTCCAAAAAAACCAAGTGAAACAAACAGAATAGCTCACAAAAACTTCAAATCTTGCAAACATTCAAGTGAAAACGAAGAGAATAGCTCACAAAAACATTCAAAACTTCCAAAAATTCAAGTGAAAAGAATAAAATAATAGCCCACAAAAAATTCAAGTCTTCCAAAACAAAAACCAAGGAAAACGAAGAGAATAGCTCACAAAAAATCCAAAACTTCAAGTCAAAACGAAGAGAATTTTACTACCTCGCAACAAACAAAATTCAAATCTCGCAAAAATTCAAGTGAAACGAAGAGACTTAACTCAAAAAATTCAAATCTTCTTGCGACATGCAGACCCAAGAGCTAGACGGGGGCTCGCCCACAGATCGACTTCAGTATCACTATGACGACCGCGTGGAACGACTACCGCTGTCGAACCCTTCTCTGACTTCCGCCATCGAGTGACCCCAAAAGACACGACCCAAGGGAGCCCACGCATAAAAATTGGGTGGCTTCATGCCCCTCCAATAGAATCTGTGCTGCTGCTCACATTTTTAAATCCGAGCGGCAAATCGTCCGAGCACCAACACTCATTCACTTGAGGGGCACCTATCCAAACGACCGAAAAGCTATACGCGGCTCCATTCGCAAGGCACGGAACTGTTTCAGGCCAACTCCCTGTGAAGGCCGCATCTCTGCGTTCCATGCGTGCTAGAGCCAACACATAGCTAACGAGTACCGGGATAGGTGTTCGCGGAAAGTACATAGCAGATCGCTTGTACCAAAGCAACCCAAGAGCTAGACAGGGGCTGACCCGAAGATCGCCTTCCATGTCGCTGCGACGACGCATTGAACGACAACCGCTGCCGAACCATTTCCGACTTGCGCCGTCGAGCGACCTGAAAGATGAGACTTTGAGCAGCCACGCATAGCAATCAGGTGGCTTCATGCCCCTATAATGGAATCAGTGCTGCTGATCCCGTTTTGAAATCCGACCTAATCATCCATCCGTCTGTCGGATTTCAAAACGGGATCACCAGCACTGATTCCATTAGAGGGGCATGGGGGAGCTTCCGCGAACAACACCTCCCCTATATAAGTTATTAGTCCAAGTATTGCACTTCCGTAGAAATTGAGCCGAAGAGAATATCTCACAAAAATTTCAAATCTCTCAAAAATATAAGTGAAACAAAGAAGAATAGATCACAAAAAAATTCAAAACTTCCAAAAATTCAATTGAAACGAAGAGAATAGCTCACAAAAAATGCAAGTCTTGCAAAAAAAATTCAAAGGAAAAGAAGAGAATAGCTCACAAAAAAAATCAAATCTCCCAAAAAAGTGCATCATGCATAACTTCCAAAAATTCAATTGGAAACGAAGAGAATAGCTCACAAAAAATGCACGTCTTCCAAAAAAATCAAAGGGAAATAAAGAGAATAGCTCACAAAAAATTCAAATCTTCCAACAAACCAAGTGAAACGAAGAGACTACACTCAAAAAAGTCATTAACTTCCAAAAATTCAATTGAAACGAAGAGAATAGCTCACAAAAAACGCAAGTCTTCCCAAAAAAAAACAAAAAAAAAAAAAACAAAGGGAAACAAGAAGAATAGCTCACAAAAATTCAAATCTTCCAAAAAAAACCAAGTGAAACAAAGAGAATAGCTCACAAAAATTTCAAATCTTGCAAAAATTCAAGTGAAACGAAAGATAATAGCTCACAAAAAAATTCAGAACTTCCAAAAATCAAGTCTTCCAAAAAAAAATCAAGGAAAAACGAAGACTTAAACTCCACGAAAAATTCAAATCTCCTTGCGGCATGCAGACCCAAGAGCTAGACGGGGGGCTCGCCCACAAATCGACTTCAGTATCACTATGATGACGCGCTGGAACGACTACCGTTGTCGAACCCTTCTCCGACTTGCGCCATCGAGTGACCCAAAAGAGGCGACCCAGGGGAGCCCCCGCATAGCAATCGGGTGGCTTCATGCCCCTCCAATAAAATCAGGCATGCTACTCACATTTTAAATCCGAGCCGCAAATCCGTCCGAGCACCAGCACTGATTCACTTGGAGGGGCACCCTATCCAAACGACCCAAAAGCTATACGCGGCTCCCTTTCGCACGCACAGAACTGTTTCAAGCCGACTCCCTGTGAAGGCCCGCATCTCTCCGTTCCACCCATGCAAGAAACAACGCATAGCTAACGAATACCCGGATAGGGTTTCGCGGAAAGTACAAGCAGATCGCTTGTACCAAAGCAACCCAAAAGCTAGACGGGGGCTGACCCGAAGATCGCCTTCCATGTCACAGCGACGACGCATTGGAACGACAACCGCTGTCGAACCCTTCCCGACTTTGCGTCATCGAGCGACCCGAAAGACGGGACTTTGAGCAGCCCCCGCATAGCAATCAGGTGGCTTCATGCCCCTCTAATGGAATCAGTGCTGCTGATCCCCGTTTTGAAATCCGACCTAATCATCCGTCCGTCTGTGCGATTTCAAAACGGGATCACCAGCACTGATTCTATTAGAGGGGCATGGGGGAGCTTCCGCGGACAACACCTCCCCTATATAAGTTATTAGTCCAAGTATTGCACTTCCGTAGAAATTTGAGCCGAAGAGAATATCTCACAAAAATTTCAAATCTCTAAAAATACAAGTGAAACAAAGAACAATAGATCACAAAAAATTCAAACTTCCAAAAATTCAATGAAAGAGAGAATAGCTCACAAAAAAATCCAAGTCTTGCAAAAAAAATCAAGGAAAAAGAGAGAAGACTAGCACAAAAAAATCAAATTTCCCCAAAAATGCAAGTGAAACGAAGAGACTACATCACCAAAAATGCATAACTTCCAAAAATTCAATTGAAACGAAGTAGAATAGCTCACAAAAAATGCAAGTCTTCCAAAAAAAAATCAAGGGGAAACAAAGAGAATAGCTCACAAAAAATCAAATCTTCGAAAAAACCAAGTGAAACAAAGAAGAATAGCTCACAACAAAATCAAATCCTGCAAAAATTCAAGTGAAAGGACGAGAATAGCTCACAAAAAAATTCAAAACTTCAAAAAATTCAAGTGAAACGAAGAGAATAGCTCACAAAAAAATTCAAAACTTCCAAAAATTCAAGTGAAACGAAGAGAATAGCTCACAAAAAACTTCAAATCTCGCAAAAACTCCAGGTGATACGAAAAAGACTTAACTCACAAAAAATTCAAATCTTCTGCCGCATGCAGACCCAAATGCTAGACCGGGGCTCGCCCACAGATCGACTTCAGTATCACTAATGACGACGCGCTGGAACAACTACCGTTGTTGAACCCTTCTCGCACTTGCGCCATCGAGTGACCCAGAAGAGACGACCCAGGGGAGCCCCCGCATAGCAATCAGGTGGCTTCATGCCCCTCCAATAAAATCAGGCATGCTACTCACATTTTAAATCCGTAGCCGCAAATCCATCCGAGCACCAGCACTGATTCACTTGGAGGGGCACCCTATCCAAACGACCCAAAAGCTATCGCGGCTCCATTCGCACGCACAGAACTGTTTCAGGCCGACTCCCTGTGAAGGCCGCATCTCTTGTTGCACACATGCAAGAGACAACGCATAGCTAACGAGTACCCGGATAGGGTTTCGCGGAAGAGTACATAGCAGATCGCTTGTACCAAAGCAACCCAAAAGCTAGACGGGGGCTGACCCTAAGATCGCCTTACATGTCACAACGACGACGCATTGGAACGACAACCGCTTGTCGAACCCTTCCGACTTGCGCAATCGAGCGACCCGAAAGACGGGACTTTTGAGCAGCCCACGCATAGCAATCAGTGGCTTCATGCCCCTGTAATGGAATCAGTGCTGCTGATCCCATTTTGAAATCTGACCTAATCATCCGTCCGTCTGTCGGATTTCAAAACGGGATCACCAGCACTGATTCTATTAGAGGGGCATGGGGGAGCTTCGCGGACAACACCTCCCCTATATAGTTATTAGTCCAAGTATTGCACTTTCGTAGAAATTTGAGCCGGAAGAGAATATCTCACAAAAATTTCAAATCTCTCAAAATTACAAGTGAAACAAAGAGAATAGATCACAAAAAATTCAAAACTTCCAAAAATTCAATTGAAATGAAGAGAATAGCTCACAAAAAATCCAAGTCTTGCAAAAAAAAAATCAAGGGAAAAGAAGAGAATAGCTCACAAAAAATGCAAGTCTTCCAAAAAAAAACAAGGAAACAAAGAAAATAGCTCACAAAAAATCAAATCTTCCAAAAAACCAAGTGAAACAAAGAAGAATAGCTCACAAAAAAATTCAAATCCTGCAAAAATTCAAGTGAAACGATGATAGCTCACAAAAAACTCTAAACTTCCAAAAATTCAGTGAAACGAAGAGAATAGCTCACAAAAAATTTAAGTGAAACGTAGAGAATAGCTCCACAAAAACTTCAAATCTGCCAAAAACTCCAGTGAAACGAAAAAAAGAAAAAGACTTTAACTCACAAAAAATTCAAATCTCTTGCGGCTATGCAGACCCAAGTGCTAGACGGGGGCTGCACACAGATCGACTTCAGTATCACTAATGACGACGCGCTGGAACGACTACCGTTGTCGAACCCTTCTCCGACTTGCGCCATCGAGTGACCCAAAAGAGACGACCCAGGGGAGCCCCCGCATAGCAATCAGGGTGGCTTCATGCCCCTCAAATAAAATCAGGCATGCTCCTCACATTTTAAATCTGAGCCGCAAATCCGTCCGAGCACCAGCACTGATTCGCTTGGAGGGGCACCCTATCCAAACGACCCAAAAGCTATAGCGCGCTCCATTCGCACGCACAGAACTATTTCAGGCCGACTCCCTGTGAAGGCCGCATCTCTCCGTTCCACACATGCAAGAGCCAATGCATAGCTAACGAGTACCCGGATAGGGGTTCGCGGAAAGTACATAGCAGATCGCTTGTACCAAGCGACCCAAAAGCTAGACAAGGGCTAACCGCAAGATCGCCTTCCATGTCACTGCGACGACGCATTGGGACGACAACCGCTGTCGAACCCTTTCCGACTTGCGCCGTCGAGCGACTCGAAAGACGGGACTTTGAGCAGCCCCCGCATAGCAATCAGGTGGCTTCATGCCCCTCTAATGGAATCAGTGCTGCTGATCCCGTTTTGAAATCCGACCTGCTCATCCATCCGTCCGTCGGATTTCAAAACGGGATCACTAGCACTGATTCTATTAGAGGGGCATGGGGAGCTTCCGCGGACAACACCTCCCCTATATAAGTTATTAGTCCAAGTATTGCACTTCCGTAGAAATTTGAGCCGAAGAGAATATCTCACAAAAATTTCAAATCTCTCAAAAATACAAGTGAAACAAAGAAGAATAGATCACAAAAAAATTCAAAACTTCTAAAAATTCAATTGAAACGAAGAATAGCTCACAAAAAATGCAGTCTTGCAAAAAAAAATTCAAGGGAAAAGAAGAGAATAGCTCACAAAAAAAATCAAATCTCCCAAAAATGCAAGTGAACGACGAGACTACATCTCAAAAAATGCATAACTTCCAAAAATTCAATTGAAAACGAAGAGAATAGCTCACAAAAAATGCAAGTCTTCCAAAAAAATCAAAGGAAACAAAGAGAATAGCTCACAAAAAATAGCTAGCTTGTGGCCCGGGACGATCCGATCTCATGAAAACTGACTACATACCCGTGGCTCGGATCGACAAGCTAGCTCGGATCGGCGATCTGAGCTCATTCCATCATGCATTCCGTCTTCTACTCCATAAATGACTCACCTCTTTGTATTCACTTGAGAACTAAACATCCTTAGTTCAGCTCGAATCACAACGTGCACTAGAATCCGTTCCAGCTCGCGGTCTCATCTCAAGATCCTTGCATTCACCAACAACACCTCCCCTATATAAGTTATTAGTCCAAGTCTTGCTCTTCGTAGAAATTTGAGGCGAAGAGAACAACTCGCAACAAATCCAAATCTTCCAAAAAATCAAGGGAAATGGGGAGAATAGCTCACAAATAATTCAAATCTTCAAAAAAATCAAGTGAAACGAGGAGAATAGCTCACAAAAAATTCAAATCTTCCAAATATCAAACCCAAAAGCTTCGCACACATTACAAATCAAACAGCTTGTACCGAGGCGACCCAAACGCTAGACAAGGGGCTCACCCTTAATAAGAGAATCAGTGTTTGACTTGTGGGGCCGGGCGAGCCGATCTCATGAAACTGCCTACATACCCGTGGCTCAGATCAGCGAGCTGACTCGATCGTCGATCTGAGCTCATTCCATCATGCATTCCCGTGTTCTACTCCATAAAACGACTCACCTCTTTGTATTCACTTGAGAACTGAACATCCTTTAGCTCAGCTTGAATCACAACGCGCACTAGAATCCGTTCCAGCTCGGGTCTCATCTCAAGATCCTTTCATTCACCAACAACACCTCCCCTATATAAGTTATTAGTCCAAGTCTTGCTCTTCGAAGAATTTGAGGCGAAGAGAACAACTCTCAAAAATTCCAATTCTTCCAAAAAAATCAAGGGAAACGGGGAGAATAGCTCACAAATAATTCAAATCTTCAAAAATATCAAGTGAAACGAGGAGAATAGCTCACAAAAAATTTAAATCTTCCAAATATCAACCCAAAAGCTTTGCACACATTACAAATCGAACAGCTTGTACCGAGCGACCCAAACGCTAGACAAGGGCTCACCCTTAATAAGAGAATCGATGTTTGACTTGTGGGCCGGGCGAGCCGATCTCATGAAAACTACCTACATACCCATGGCTCGGATCAGCGAGCTGGCTCGGATCGACGAGATAGCTCGGATCGACGATCTGAGATCATTCCATCATGCATTCCCATGTTCTACTCCATAGAATGACTCACCTCTTTGTATTCACTTGAGAACTGAACATCCTTTAGCTCAGCTCGAATCACAACGCGTACTAGAATCCGTTCCAGCTCGGATCTCATCTCAATGATTCTTACATTCACCAACAACACCTCCCCTATATAAGTTATTAGTCCGAGTCTTGCTCCCCCGTAGAAATGCTCGCCAACGCCGAAAGGTCACAAAAAATTTAAATCTCATAAATGACTCAGCTCGACGGGCTGGCTCGGATCGTACATACCCGTGGCTCGGATCGACGAGCTAGCTCGGATCGGCGATCTGAGCTCATTCCATCATGCATTCCCATGTTCTACTCCATAGAATGAGTCACCTCTTTGTATTCACTTGAGAACTGAACATCCTTTAGCTCAGCTCGAATCATAACGCGCACTAGAATCCGTTCCAGCTCGGGTCTCATCTCAGTGATCCTTACATTCACCAACAACACCTCCCCTATATAAGTTATTAGTCCGAGTCTTACTCCCCCGTAGAAATGCTCGCCAACGCCGAAAGGTCACAAAAAATTTAAATCTTGTAAAAGACTCAGCTCGACGGGCTGGCTCGGATCGCCGAGCTGGCTCGGATCGCCGAGCTGGCTCGGATCGCCGAGCTGGCTCGGATCGCCGAGCTGGCTCGGATCGCCGAGCTGGCTCGGATCGCCGAGTTGAGCTCAATCCATCATGCATTCCCGTGTTCTACTCCATGGAATAACTCGCCTATTTGTAATCACTTGAGAATTCAACATCCTTTAGCTCAACTCGAATCACAACGCGCACTAGAATCCGTTCCAGCTCGGGTCTCATCTCAAAGATCCTTCCATCCACCAACACCACCTCCCCTATATAAGTTATTAGTCCAAGTCTTGCTCCCCCGTAGAAATGCTCGCCGACACGGATAGGTCACGAAAACTTTAAATCTCGTAAAAGACTCAGCTCGACAAGCTAGCTCGAATCCGTGAGCTGGCTCGGATCGACGAGCTGAGCTCAATCCATCATGCATTCCCGTGTTCTACTCCATAGAACAACTCACCTATTTGTATTCACTTGAGAACTCAACATCCTTTAGCTCAGCTCGAATCACAATGGGCACTAGAATCCATTCCATCTCGAGTCTCATCTCAAAGATCCTTACATCCACCAACAACACCTCCCCTATATAAGTTATTAGTCCGAGTCTTGCTCCCACGTAGAAATGCTTGCCGACGCCGATAAGTCACAAAAACTTAAAATCTCGTAAAAGGCTCGGATCGCCAAGCGAGCTGGCTCGGATCACCGAGCGAGCTGACTCGAATCGGCGAGCTGGCACGGTTTGCCGAGCGAGCCGGCTCGGTTTTCCAAGCTGGCTGGCTCGGATCGCCGAGCCGGCTCGGCTCAAATCGGATCGGATCCATCATGCATTCCCGTGTTCTACTCCATAAAACAACTTGCCTATTTGTATTCCTTTGAGAACTCAATATCCTTTAGCTTAGCTCTAATCACAATGCGCACTAGAATTTGTTCCAGCTTGGGTCTCATCTCAAAAATCCTCACATCCACCAACAACACCTCCCCTACGAGGATAAGTTATTAGTCCGAGTCTTTCTCCCCCATACAAATGCTTGCCGACGTCGATAGGTCGCAAAAAATTTAAATCTCGTAAAAGGCTCAACTTGACGAGCTGGCTCGGATCGTCGAGCTGGCTCAGATCGACAAGCTGGATCGGATCAACGAGCTGGCTCGGATCCGCGAGATGAGCTCAATCCATCATGCATTCCTGAGTTCTACTCCATAGAACAACTCGCCTATTCATATTCACTTGAGAACTCAACATCCTTAAGCTCAGCTCGAATCGTCTATGCACGAACCCATGCATAGCATTCAGGTATCAAATGGCATATCCAAAAATATCCGTAGAGAGCTAGCAAATCAATCATAGGCAGCATTGGCATAGATCGAGGTGAACATCATTTGATGCGATTTGACTAGTTACCATTGGGATGCCTTCGTGGCAATAGGGCCGACTTGAAACAAACCAACACAGCTTGATGTGATAGGGGTCATTTCATAATGACTGTTGGATGACTTTGTGGTGGTATGGCTAACTTACAATGGATGGGTGTAGTGTTGATGTGACAAGATCACCTCATACTAGAAATAGAGCTAACACGTCGACTGACTTGAACTGACATGTAAGGGACTCGATCCGAGGTGTAACAAAGGAGTTGTTTGGTGCACTCAGGAGTAGGGTCATGTCAGGGACTTGATTCGAGGAGCATTCATGGGGTTGTGCGACAAGTTGTTAATAGTTTTGGCCTGGGTAAGGTTTAGAGTCAAGTCGAGGTGTCATTCGAGCTGCATGAAGTAGCATGGACTGCTTTGTGCAGAGTGGCATTGGATCTTGTTGGGGACTCGATCCGAGGTGAAATCAACTAGGTATTGGAATGGGAAGTTGGGGACTTTTCCATGGGAGACTTGGAACATGTGCGAGATGGTGGCGTAATGAGCTAGTTCAGAACTATGTTGGACTATGAGATGCATTGGTTGCATGTACGTAGGAGGTCTTCATGACATTGGCTCGTGCAAGCCACAAGTCCTAATCTGGATGCAAGTTCACATCTTGAGGACAACTCATTAGTGGAGAAGTTCTCAAACTCAATTCTTGAGAGGTGTCTTGCTAGCTCAAATCGGTGAGTTGGCTCAGATCGGCTAGCTCAATCAGATTGGCGAGCTGGCTCCGATTGACGAGTTGGGCTCATCTCAGAGGTCGTTACATCCGTAAACAATACCTATCCCGTTATGACCCTAGAGATCTGGGTTACTTTGCCGACTCTAGTGATCCGGTGATCCAAGTCAATCCGGCGAATTGAGTCGATCCGGTGACCCGAGTTGTTCTGGTGATCTAAATTACTTATGTGACTGGAGTAATTCAAGTTGGGGGACTTGACAACTTGGCATGCTGAGCCGAATTCATTGATGAGTTGGCATACTCGTCAGCATAGGTATAGGAATGGGAAGTCATGGACTTTTCCATGAGAGACTTGGAATGAGTTAGCCTAGCTCACTTGTGAGTGGGGTCAAAAGTCACATTTGTTGACCTGAGTTGATCTCGCGACCTGAGCTGATTTGGCTGGCGGCCTGAGTTGGTGTGGTGACCCAAGTTGATCTGGCTAGCGACCTGAGTTGATCCAGCGATCCGACTTCATCCGTCGACCTGACCGAGTTGGTCAGGTGATCTGGTGACCCGACCTGACCTGGTTGGTGAGTCGAGTTGATGTGGCGACCCGAGTTGATCTGGCTGGCGACCCAAAATGATCCCGTGACCTGACCCGATCTGAAGACCTGACCCGACCCAACCCGAGTTGGTCTGGCAATCTGGTGACCCGAGTTGTTCTGGTTGGCGACTCGAGTCGATATGTTGACCCAAGTTGATCCGGTGACCCGACCCAATCCGGAGACCTGACCCGACCAAACTTGACCTAACTTTAGTTAGTCAGGTGATTTGGCGACCCAATATGATCTATATGGATACCTGAGTCGATGTAGGGACCCGAGTAGATTTGGCTGGCGGCCCGAGTCGATCTGACAACCCGTCCTAATCTGGAGACCCGAGTCGATCCGACGACTCGAGTTGATTCGGCAACCCGAGTGGATTTGACGACCTGTGTCGATCTGGTGACCCGAGTTGTTCTGGCGATCTGAGTTACTTATGCAACTCGAGTGATCTGAGCTGGTGGACTTGACAGCTTGGCATATTGGATCGAGGTGATCCAAGATTGAATGAGTTAGCACAGATCGAGGTGAACATCATTTGATGTGATTTAACTTGCGATCTGACTGGTTATCATTGGGATGCCTTCGTGGCAATAGGGCCGACTTGAAATAGAGATCTGAGTCGATCTGACGACTCCAGTGATTCGAGTCGATCTGGCAAGTCTAGCGATCCAAGTTGGCTAGGCAACTTCGTCAATCTAAGTTAGTCAGGTGATCTTGCGACCTGAGTTGATCTGGATGGTGACCCGAGTTGATCCGACTGGCAACCCAAGTTGTTTTGGGGACTCGAGTCGATCCAGAAACCCGAGTTGACTCGGCGATGCGAGTCGATCCAATGATCCGAATTACTTATGCGACTGGAGTAATTCAAGTTGGGGGACTTGACAGCTTGGCATGCTAAGGCGACTTCATTGATGAGTTGGCATACTTGTCAGCATTACTATTGTGCATATTAGATTGAGGTGATCCAAGTTTGAATGAGTTGGCATGGATCGAGGTGGACATCATTTGATGCAGTCTGACTAGTTATTGTTAGACGCAGTGTTGAAATGACCCGGGGTCATTTCATATAACCGCTGGGAGGCTTTCGTGGTAGTAGGGCAAGACCTGCGATGAGAACTTAACAAGGTCGCTGGCGGGGTCGAAACTCGTAGGAAAAAATGGATAAAGGAGGCTCTATACAAGGAAAAGAACAAAATTTTCAAGTTATAAAAAACTTAAATCACTAGAGCCATCCATGGAGTCACGCCTAGCTCGTTGGCGACGGGATCCCGGTGAGCTCGCTCACGAGCAAGATCTCGGACAGGATCCGGTCGAGCTCGTTGGCGATCCTCAGGGCGGGGTCAAAAGTCCTAAAAAAATAGACAAAGGAGGCTTCGTACAATGAAAAGAATGAAAAAACTAGAGTTGAAAAAGAAAACCACTCGTGCCATTCATGGAGTCACACCCAACTTAGTGACCCAAATTGATCGGGTGACCCGACCTAACCCGAGTTGGTTAGGTGATGTGGTGACCCGAGCTGATCTGGCTGACGACCCGAGTCGATGTGGCGACCTGAGTTGATCTGGTTGGCGACAAGAATTGATCTGGCAACCCGACCCGATCTAGAGAACTGACCCAACCCGATCTAGAGACCTGACCCAACCCGACCCGACCCAACTTGGCCTGGCAATCTGGTGACCCGAGTTGATCTGGTTGGTGACCCGAGTCAATTTGTTGACCTGAGTTGATCAGGCTGGCATACTTAGTTGACTTCATTGATGAGTTTGCATACTCGTTAGTATTACTATTATGCATATTAGATTGAGGCGATCCAAGTTTGAATGAGTTAGCCTAGCTCGCTTGCGAGTGGGGTCAAAACTCAAATTTGTTAACCCGAGTTGATCTGGCTGGTGACCCGAGTTGATTTGGTGACCCGAGCTGATTTGGCTGGCGACCTAAGTCGATGTGATGATCTGAGTTGATCTGGCTGGCGACCTGAGTTGATCTGGCGATCTGACTTCATCCGTCGACCTGACTCGAGTTGGTCAGGTGATCTAATGACCTGAGCTGATCTGGTTGGCGAGTCGAGTCGAGTCGATGTAGCAACTCGAGTTGATCTGGCTGGCGAGCTGAAATGATCCCGCGACTTGACCCAATCTGGAGACCTTACCCGACCTGACCTGAGTTGGTCTGGCGACCCAAGTTGATCTGGTTGGTGACTCGAGTCGATGTGTTGACCCGAGTTGATCTGGCTGGAGACCCAATTTGATCTGGTGACCCGACTCGATCCAGAGACCCGACCTAACCTAAGTTAGTCAGGTGATTTGGTGACCTGATTTGATCTATCTGGATACCCGAATCGATCCGATGAACCGAGTCGATCGGACGACCCATCCTGATCTGGAGACCTGAGTCGATCCGGTGACCTGCGTCAATACGGTGACCCGAGTCGATTCGAGGACTCGAGTCGATCCGGTGACCCGAGTCGATCTGGCGACCCGAGTCGATCTGATGACTCGAGTTAATTAGGTGACCCAAGTTGTTTTGGCAATACGAGTTACTTATGCGACTCGAGTGATCCGAGCTAGCAAACTAGACAGCTTGGCATATTGGAATGTGTTAACAACATAAGCTGATGTGTTGACCCGAGTTGATCATGTTAGTGACCCGAGTTGATCTAATTAGCGACCTGAGTTGATCCGGTGACCCGACCTGATCAGGAGACCTAACCCAACCTGACCTAAGTTAGTTAGGTGATTTGGTGACCCGAGCTGATCTATCTGGATACTCGAGTTGATGTGGCAACCTAAGTTGATCTGGCTGGTGACCCGAATTAATCTGGTGACCCGACCTGACCTGAGTTGGTTAGGTGATGTGGCAACCTGAGCTGATCTAGGTGATGACCCAAGTCGATGTGGTGACTTGAGTTAATCTAGCTAGCAACCCGAGTTGATCCAGCGACCTATCGCGATCTAGAGACCCGAGTCAAGCCGGCAACCCGAGTCGACCTAACGACCTGAGTGATCTAAGTTTATTATGGTAGTTGGAGTTACTTATGCGACTCGACTGATCTAAGTTGGAGGACTTGACAACTTGGCATACTGAGATGACTTCATTGATGAGTTTGCATACTCATCAGCATTACTATTGTGCATATTGGATGTGGTGACCTGAGTTGATCTGGCTAGGGACCTGATCTGGCTGGTGACCTAAGTCGATGTGGTGACCTAAGTTGATCTAGCTCAGGACCCGACTTGATCTGGTGACCCGACTTGATCTAGAGACCCCACCTGAGTTGAGTTCATCGAGCGATCTAGGGATCCAAGATGATCTAGCTGACTACCTGAGTCGATGTGGTGTCCCGAGTCGATCTGGCAACTCGAGTTGATCTGGCTGGCGACCCAAGTTGGCTAGGTGATGTGGCAACCTGAGTCAATGTGGCGATCAAGGCTGATTTGGTTGGCGACCTAAGTTGGTCAGGTGATCTGGTGACCAGAGCTGATCTAGCGACCCGAGTTGATCTAGTTGGCGACCCATGTGATGACCTAAGTTGATTTGGCTAGCGACACGAGTTGATCAAGTGACCCGTCCCGATCCAAAGACCTGAGTCGATTCGGCTATGTCAACCCAGCAACCTGAGTTGACTTGATGACCCGAGTCGACCCCGTGACCTGAGTCGACCTAGTGACCCGAGTCACTATGGTGACCTAATTTATTATGGCTATCTGAGTTACTTATGCGACTCGAGTGATCTAAGTTGGGGGACTTGACATACTGAGATGACTTCATTGATGTGTTTGCATACTCATCAACATTACTATTGTGCATATTAGATTTATGCGATCCAAGTTTAAATGAGTTGGCCTAGCTTGATCGTGAGCGAGGTCAAAAGTTGTAAAAAAAATAGACAAAGGAGGCTCCCTACGACAAAAAGAATGAAAAAACCAGAGTTAAAAAAAAATCACTCAGGCCATACATGGAGTCACGCCCTTCTTATTGTCGAGCTAGAAGCGGAGACTTGACTATGATAATACTTGAAGAGGAGTATGGGTCAATCATTCAAAAAGTGGACAGACTCACTGGAGATCTAAGTAGGTCAGGCTATCTAGTGACCTGACCTAATCTGGCTGGTGACCCGAGTCGATGTGGTGACCTGAGTTGATCTGGCTCGGGACCCGACTTGATCTGGTGACTCGACTCGATCTAGAGACCCCACCCGACCTGAGTTCATCGGGCGATCTGGTGATCTGAGATGATCTAGCTAACTACCTGAGTCGATGTCGTGTCCTGAGTTGATCTGGCGAACCGAGTTGGCCAGGTGATGTGGTGACCCAAGCTGATCTGGCTGGCGACCCGAGTCGGTTAGGTGATTTGGCGACCAGAGCAGATTTGGCTAGTGACCCAAGCTGATCTGGTGACCTGAGTTGATCTAATTGGTGACTCATGTGGTGACCCGAGTTGATCAAGTGACCTGTCCTGATCTAGAGACCCGAGTCGATCCAATAACCTGAGTTGACCCGGCGACCCGAGTCAACTTGACGACCCGAGTCAACCCAGCGACCTGCGTCGACCTAGTGACCCGCGTCGACCCAGTGACTCGCGTCGACCCAGTGACCCGTGTCGACCCAGTGACCCGTGTCAAACTGGCGACCCATGTCGAACCGGTGACTCGTGTTGACCTGACAACCCGCATCGACCTGGTGACCCAAGTCAACCCAAGTCGACTCGAGGCCCGAGTTGATCTGGCAACCCAAGTCGACCCGAGTCGACCCGATAACCTGAGTCAACCGAGTCACCTGAGTTGATCTGGCTGGTGACACCGAGTTGGCCAAGTAATGTGGCGACCTGAGTCAATGTGGTGACCCAAGCTGATCTGGCGACCACAGCTGATCTGGCTGGTGACCCAAGCTGATCTGGCGATCCGAGTTGATCTAGTTGGGGACCAGTGTGGTGACCTGAGTTGATCTCGCTAGCTACCTAACTTGATCTAGTTGGTGACCCGTGTGGTGACCGAGTCGACCCAGTGACCTGAGTCAATCGGTTGACCCAGTGACCTGAGTCAACTGAGTCAACCCGATGACAAGAGTCAATCGAGTCGACATGGTGACCTGAGATGACCGAGTCAGTCAGGTGATTGAGTCGACCCAGTGACCTGAATCGATTGAGTCGACCCGAGTCGACCAGGAGACCTTAGTAGACTAGGTCGACCCGTGTCAACCCAAGTCAACTTGAGGCCTGAGTCGATCCAGCAACCCAAGTCGACTCGGTGACCCGAGTCGACCCAGTGACCCAAGTCGACCTGATGACCTGAGTCAACCGAGTCGACCCGGTGACCCGAGTTGACCGAGTCGACCCAATGACCCGAGTCAATCGAGTCGACCCGAGTCGACCCAGCGACTGGGGTTTCTGTGGTGACCTAATTTATTATGGCAGTTGGAGTTACTCATTGGCGACCAGAGCTGATCTAGCAACCCGAGTTGATCTAGTTGGCGACCTAACCTGATCTAGCTGGCGAACTAATTTTGTCAGGTGATTTGGCGACAAGAGTTGATTTGGCTGGTGACCCAAGCTGATATGGTGACCTGAGTAAATCTAGTTGGGGACCCGTGTGGTGACTTGAGTTGATCTCGCTAGAAACTTGAGTTGATCCAATGACCCCTCCTGATCTAGAGGCCCGAGTCAACCCGAGTTGACCCGGTGACCCGAGTCACTCGAGTCGACCCGAGTCAATCGAGTCGACCCAGTGACTTGAGTCAACCGAGTCGACCCAGTGACCCGAATCAACCGAGTCGGTCAAGTGACTGAGTCGACCCGGTGACCTGAGTCGACTGAGTTGACCCAGTCGACCTGGTGACCTGAGTCGACAGAGTTGACCCAGTGACCTGAGTCAACTGAGTCGACCTGGTGACCCGAGTCAACTAAGTCGACCTAAGTCAGTCAGGTGATTAAGTCGACCCGAGTTGACCAAGTGACCCGAGTCAACCGAATCGACCGAGTGACCTGAGTCAACTGAGTCGACCCGATGACCCGAGTCAACTGAGTCGACCTGAGTCAACCGAGTCGACCGAGTCAACGTGGTGACCCGAGTCAACTGAGTCGGTCAGGTGACTAAGTCGACCCGAGTCAACCAGAGTCGACTGAGTCAACCTAGTGACCTGAATCAATTGAGTCGACCCGGTGACCTGAGTTGACTAGGTCGACCCGTGTCAACCCAAGTCGACTCGAGGCTTGAGTCAATCCAGCAACCCAAGTCGACTCGGTGACCCGAGTCGACCCAGTGACCCGATGACCCGAGTCGACCCGGTGACCCGAGTTGACCGAGTCGACCCAATGACCCGAGTCAACTGAGTCGACCCGGTGACCTGAGTCAACCAAGTCGACCCAGCGACCGGGGTTTTTATGGTGGCCTAATTTATTATGGTAGTCAGAGTTACTCACTGGCGACTAGAGCTGATCTAGCACCCCGAGTTGATCTAGTTAGCGACCTAACCTGATCTGGCTGGTGAACTAATTTTGTCAGGTGATCTGGCGATAAGAGCTGATCTGGTTGGTGACCCAAGCTGATATGGTGACTCGAGTAAATCTAGTTGCCGACCCATGTGGTGACCTGAGTTGATCTCGCTAGCGACTTGAGTTGATCCAATGACCCGTCTCGATCTAGAGGCTCGAGTCGAGCCAGCAACCCAAGTCGAGCTAGCAACCCGAGTCAACCGAGTCGACCTGATGACCTGAGCCAACCGAGTCGACTCGGTGACCCGGTGACCTGAATCAACCGAGTCGACCCGGTGACCAGAGTCGACTAAGTCGACCCAGTCGACCTGAGTCAACCGAGTCGACCCAGTGACCTGAGTCGACCCGATGACCCGAGCCAACCGAGTCGACCTAGTGACCCGGTGACCCGAATCAACCGAGTCGACCCGGTGACTAGAGTTGACTAAGTCGACCCAGTCGACCTGAGTCAACCGAGTCGACCCAGTGACCCGAGTCGACCCGATGACCCGAGCCAACCGAGTCGACCAGTGACCCGGTGACCCGAATCAACCAAGTCGACCCGGTGACCAGAGTCGACTGAGTCGACTCGGTGACCCGAGTCAACCGAGTCGATAGAGTTAACCCAGTGACCCGAGTCAACCGTGTCAACCCAATGACCTGAGTTGACATGGTGACCTGAGTCAACCAAGTTGACCTAAGTCAGTAAGGTGACTGAGTCGACCCGAGTCGACTCGGTGACCTGAGTCAACTGAGTCGACCTGGTGACCTAAGTCAACTAAGTCGACCCGGTGACCTGAGTTGACCCAGTGACATGAGTCAACCGAGTCGACCCGATGACTTGAGTCAACCGAGTCGACCCTGTGACCTGAGTCAACCGAGTCGACCCAGCGACCTGAGTCACTGTGGTGACCCAATTTATTATGGCAGTCGAAGTTACTGGCTGGCGACCCGAGTTGATCTAGTTGGTGACATAAGCTGATCTGGCTGGTGACCTAATTTTGTTAGGTGATCTGGTGACCAGAGCTGATCTAGCTGGTGACCCAAGCTGATCTGGCGACCTGAGTTGATCTAGTTGGCGACCCGTGTGGTGACCTGAGTTGATCTAGTTGGCGACCCGTGTGGTGACCTGAGTTGATCTCGCTAGCGACTTGAGTTGACCAAGTGACTCATCCCGATTTAGAGGCCTAAGTCGATCCGGCAACCCAAGTCAACCCGGTGACTTGAGTCAACCGCGTCGACCGAGTCAACCTAGTGACCCGAGTCGATCGAGTCGACTCGATGACCTGAGTCAACTGAGTTGACCCGATGACCTGAGTCAATTGAGTCGACCTGGTGACCCAAGTCAACCGAGTCGACCTAAGTCGACCCGGTGACTTGAGTCAACCGAGTCAACCCGGTGACCTGAGTCAACTGAGTCGACCGAGTTGACCTAGTGACCTAAGTCAACCAAGTCGACCCAGTGACCCGACTCGACCGAGTCGACCCAGCGACCCGAGTCGCTGTGGTGACCCAATTTATTATGGCAGTCAAAGTTATTGGCTAGCGACCAGAGTTGATCTAGCGACCTGAATTGATCTAGTTGGCAACCTAAGCTGATCTGGTTGTCGACCTAATTTTGTGAGGTGATCTAGTGACCAGAGCTAATTTGGCTGTCGACCTAATTTTGTGAGGTGATCTAGCAACCAGAGCTGATCTGGCTGGTGACCCAATCTGATCTGGCGACTCGAGTTGATCTAGTTGGCGACCTGTGTGGTGACCTGAGTTGATCTCGCTAGCGACTTGTGTTGATCTAGTGACCCATCCTGATCTAGAGGCTTGAGTTGATCCAACAACCCAAGTCGATCCGAGTCGACCGAGTCGACTCGATCATCCGAGTCAACCGAGTTGACCCGGTGACCCGAGTCGACCCGGTGACCTGAGTCAATCGAGTCGACCCGGTGACCTGAGTCAACTGAGTCAACCCAGTGACCTGAGTCAACCGAGTCGACCCGAGTCAACTGAGTTGACGCGGTGACCCGAGTCAACCAAGTCGATCGATTCAACCCGGTGATCCGAGTCGACCTGAGTCGACCGAGTCGGTTAGGTGACTGAGTCGACCCGATGAC
>BSBK01009829.1:0-27500 GCA_027943335.1 Chamaecyparis obtusa
TTCATGATACTCATATAAATCAACAATGTTGAAAATTAGTGATATGTCCATGTCATCAGGTAACTCAATCTCATATGCATTTCCACTGTCAAATTTCCTCAAAATCTTGCAAGGTCCAAACTTCTTCATCTTCAGCTTCCCATATGTTCCACTAGGAAATTGACCTTTCTTCAAATGAACCATCACTTCATCACCAATATCAAAAGTCTTATGTCTCCTTGATTTGTCAGCTCTGTCTTTGTATTTCTGATTACTCTCTTCAGCTTGATTTTCACATCTTCATGCAATGTCTTCATATACTCATCAAACTTCACTCCTTCAGAACTTCTCTTACTTTCATCAGCAATATCCCTCAAATTAGATATACCTCTCAGATGTATTCCATTCACAATCTCAAAGGGTGTTTTTCTAGTACTCCTATTCATTGAATTATTGTATGAAAACTCTACTTGTGCCAACACAGAATCCCAATTACTAGGTGTGTCTCCAACTAAACATCTCAAAATATTTCCCAAACTTTTGTTCACAACTTCTGTCTATCCATCAGTTTCTAGGTGAAATGTAGAACTATACTCCAACTCAGTGCCAAACTTTTTCCAAAGAGTCTTCTAGAAGTATCCAACAAATTTAATGTCTTGGTCAGAGATAATACTCCTTTGTAATCCATTCTATCTAACAATTTCCTTAAAGAAAAGATCTACTACATGTACTGCATCTGATGTCTTTCTACAAGGTATAAAATGTCCCATCTTAGAAAATCTATCCACCACAACAAATATAGAATCATTACTTCTTATTGTCTTCAGTTTGCCAAGAACAAAATCCATACTGATTTCAATCCAAGGTTTCTTAGGTACAACAATCAGTATATAAAATCCACTATTCTGACTTACTCCTTTTGCTACTTGACAAATTCCACAACTTTTCACAAATTTCTAAACATCTTTATACAATTGTGGCCAAAAGTATTTCTCCTTAAGAAAATTCAATGTCTTATCAACACCAAAATGTCCAGCCAAACCACTACTATGTTTCTCCTTTATCAAATTAGTTCTCATTTGTCCTCTCGGTATACACAACTGAATACCTTTAAACAACATATGTTCTTGAATGAAATATTCATCCCCATTTTGTACTTAGTTGATCTTGAATAGGTGCTCTGCACTTTCTCCATGACTTAGAAAAATCAAGATTAGTTTCATACAAATCTCTCATCTCATCAAAACCAAGAACTTCAATTTTCATCTTAGTCATCAAAGATCTTCTTCTACTTAATGCATTAGCAACTCGGTTAGTGAATCCATTCTTATGCTTTATCACAAATGTATAACTCTGAAAATACTCGACCCATTTCATATGTCTTTGATTCAACTTATTTTGGCTACCCAAGTATTATAAAGCCTTATGATCAGTATACAACACAAATTCACTCAGTATCAAATAATGTCTCCACTTCTTCAGTGCTTGAACAATAGCATAGAATTCTTGATCATACACAGAATATTTCCTTCTAGCATCATTCAACTTTTCACTAAAGAAAGCAATAGGTTTACCTTCTTGACTTAACACAGCTCCAATAGCACTACCACTTGCATCACATTCCACTAAAATACCTTACTAAAATCAGGCAACACCAAAATAGGCAATTCAACAACCTTCTACTTCAAGGTCTCAAAAATCTTATCAGCTCGACGTGTCCACTTGAATTCTCTCTTATCTCCTCTCATAGTCTCAGTCATAGCATTACAAATTGAACTAAAATTCCTTATGAACTTTCGGTAAAAACTTTCCAAACCATGAAATGATCTTACCTCACTAGCATTCACAGGTGTGGGCTAGTTTGGAATAGCTTCAACCTTCTCAAGATCCATCTTCAAACCATCAGCTGAAATTACAAATCCCAAATACACAATCTCCTCTTTCATGAATGAACACTTTTTTAGATTTATCAACAACTTTTCTTCTTTCAATCTCTACAAAACTTGTCTTACATGAAACAAATGTTCTTCCATGGTCTTACTAAATATCAAAATATCATAAAGATATACAATCATAATCTTACCCAATAATTTCTTCAAAACCTCATTCATCAATATCATCAAAGTACTCAGTGCATTAGTGAAACTAAAAGGCATAACCAACCACTCATACAAACCTTCTTTTGTCTTGAAATAGTCTTCCATTCATCACCTTCTCTAATTCTGATCTAATGATGCCCACTTTTCAAATCAATCTTTGTGAAATACTTTTCTCTAGTCAAACTATCCATTATGTCATCCATTCTTGGTATAGGAAACCTATACTTCACTGTTATCTTATTGATTGTTTTGGAATCAATACACATTCACCATTCTCCATTCTTCTTAGGTGCCAATACCATAGGTACTGCATAATGACTCAAACTTTCTCTGATCAAACCTTTATCTAGAAATTCTTGAATTTATCGGTTCAATTCCCAATTCTCAGTAGGTGTTAACTGACGAGGTGCCTTATTAGGTAAACTAGCTCCAGGGATTAGATCCATGAAATGATCAATAATTATTTTTTGTGGAGAACCATTAGGTACATTATCAAAAATGATATTACTATACTTGGTGAGTAACTTATCAATCTCCTCAGGGACACTATCCTCTATTTTCTTACTTGGTTTATTAGGAATCACAACAAAACATACATCATCCCTTTTCAAATCCTTAACAAACTTTCTTCCTTCCATAAAATAAACTTTCACAGATGTGTAAACATTACTCACAAGTTCTTCCATCAAAGGTTATTTTCTTCCATCAGCCACATTAGTATACTTATGCAATCTCCCATCATATATAGCATGTCTATCATATTGCCAAGGTCTACCCAAAAAAATATGACAACAATCCATAGGCATGATATCACACAACAACTCATCATAGTAATTTCCAATATTCAAATTCACATAACATTGTTCACTTAAAAAGAGTGTATGCTCATCTTTGATCCATGAAATCTGATAGGTTTTTAGATGTTCCAACCTTTGCAACTACAACTTTGTGACCATTTCATCAGATGCTAGATTCTCTAAGCTACCACTATCAATGATTACATTCCAAACTTTTTCAGAAACTCTACATCTGGTTTTGAATAAACTTTTCCTTACTGGATCTTCCTTTTTACCTTCATTCCATAGTGCTCTTCTTACCATCAAGCTACTTTCCTTCTCAGGTTCACTCGGTGACTCTTCTTTCACCAAAGAATTTCTACTACTACCAGCCTTCTTACTAGCATGTGTGCATTCAAAAGATATACATCCTTATTCCCCACAATTGTAACAAGTCCCTCAAAAATTACCTCTTCCATAACCACCTTGGTAGTTACTGCCTCTACCTCTAGATTAACTTTCACCTTTCCAGTTGGTCTTTCCTTTATCTAGATTTGTCTTTTTAGGTTTAGATCTACCATTTTCACCATTAGATCTACCTCTTCCTCTAGGGAATCTACCACCTCAGGTACCTCTTTGTCTCTATTCATGTCTTTTGTTCAATTTCTCCTCAGCCTTCAAAGAAAATTGATAAGCCTCTTTAATGTTCTCCAATTTGACCAAAATAATCTCCTCTTAGATGGAAACCCTCAAACCATTCAAGTTTCTAGAAATTCTTTCTACATCATCTTCATCATGTCTAGATCTGATATCTAATCTATAGAATTCCTCATTATATTCCTTTATCGGGCTATCTTTCTATTATAGACTTTGCATTCGCCTAACTAGGTTAATCATATAATCACAAGGTAAGAACTTTCCTTTCAATTTATTCACCATCTTATTCCATACCTTGATTTTGTCTTTGCCCTGCTTTTTCTGATCCAACTACATATGCTCCCACCACAAGGATGCATGACCTTTCAACTTTGTGCCTATAATTTTCACCTTCTTTTCCTCAGATACATTTTCATACTCAAAATATTTTTCCATCTTAGTGATCTAGTCTATCAATTCATCAAAATCTAATTTCCCACTATACTCAAGAGGATTAAAATGGGGTGTTGACTTCAAACTTGTTAAAGCCTTCAAGAATATTTCCTCACTCTGATCCATCATAGGTGCAGGTTTTGCTTCACCTTGTTCTACTTTAATTTAATCATCACTAACATCTTCAAGATTTCTTCCTCTTCTCTGCATTGTTTCAACAACTTCAACTCTAGCAACAAGTTGTCTCAACATGCCTGCCAATCCTGGATCTGCTTCTTGCTCCCACAAACCATCTTGGAAACCCTCTATAATTATAAGTCAAATCACAATCTACCACCCCACAATAATTCAACTAGGGCTTCAAAATGAGTTACCTATAAACCTAGATACATAGACCTAGATCCATATCTCATCTTGCTCTGATACCACCTGACACAAGGAGGGAGATGGAGGGGTCAAAACAATGGCACATGCTACCAAATCTACCCTTTCTCAACAACACGTGAAAGCCAACCACAACATAGTGAGACGGAGAAAGTAGGATCATTCATATATTTTCATCAACTAGACTGATACATTTTAGGTTGTAAGGCCTTCCCAGTTATGGCCAGATCTTACAATGAATTACATAAGTCCTCAAACATGCAAGGATCTATGAACAATCTCAAATCTCTGATCTATCTTCTATCTAAAAAATGACCCCTAATCTCTAACCAAACATCTAAACTTATACAAGAGGCAACTAAACTAATTCATCCTTTAGATCCACAATCAATGGAAGAAATGGTCAAATCAAGGACCACATGCTTCTCAACGATGGATACAAACATTAAATCCATGACCCATAATCAATGCACAAGTCAGCCTCAACAAGAACTCAAAATAAACCTATCGATAAACAAAGGTTACCGAGTGCTAGACAAGCATCACCAAGCACCAAGGAAATTATCAAGTGCTAAAGAGATAACTAACCAACACCAGCAAACACATTAAACTAAGCAATACTAAACCAACTCTGTCAGAGAAAGAACCAAGCAACATAGACAAGCTCAAATATTTTTTTGGTGACACAAAATTGCTAAGGAGCCAAGATGCTCCTGCATCAATTTTTAGTTCATTCTTATTGTGTGGGGACCCATTAGTGGTCATTTGAGAGGCATGTACCTTAGACATCATAACATATAAATTGTAGGTCATAGGGCCAATGAATCATATAATCTATTGTAACTTCTTCAACAAGTTGATACTTTTTTGTAGCCTTTATTTCATTGCAGATGTTAAACATTTAGAAGGGTAGGACTCCTCAATGTGGCGAAGGCCAAGAGAGGCCAGAAAAATGTAGAACCATACCTTCATACTTTGGCATTGGAAGAATTTGTGGTGAAAATTATGAAGATACATCATCACAAGTACAAGTACAAGTACAAGATTCACAACATATACTGCTTATTGAAGAAGGTTGTGAACCTGATATCTCAGATAATGATGAACTTGAAGAATATTTTATGGTAGATACCCATGGTAGTCAGAATGATATAATTGAGTTGGGTGAGAAATCTATAAATGGTGATGATTCATGCCCATGGAAAGAGAAATGAAAATACAAAAAAAAAAAGATCGGGAGTGGGATCTATCGAGGAATTTTCAAGTTACTTGGGCATCAAAGTATCCATTCATTGAAATAGTAGAGAAGCCAATTGAAGGTCATCCTGTGATAAAATGTAGCTGTGATATTTGCACTTGGAAACATGACAATGAAATGAGATTGTAGCTAAAAATTGACACCATAGAAAATAATATGGGTAAATTTTATGAAAAACAAATCAAAGATGGATTTTAAAAATCAGTGATAATATGTAAAACAAGGAGGAATGTCATCATGTTAAGAATGCTGAAAATTTTTATTTTTAGAAGAAAATACAAATGAATCTTACTAAAGTTAAAGGTTCTATTGAAGCTATTTTTGGAAAATGAATACAAATAGAACAATTGGGAAAAGTATTTTAGCTAAGTTTTGTTTTTTATATTTTGATTAAGGGTGTTCTATGACAAGCTACCCATTAATGAGTGGTTTATTACACTTTTTGAAAGTTCCTAACTATCCTAATAGTCATTGGTCAATAAATAGTAGATGATAATGGGAAAGTTATCTTGATGAGGTTGAAAAAGAAGATGTAGAGGAAAAAACTAAGAGAGACAAAATTTATTGCATTTTGTATACACAAAGTTACATAAGAAAATAATACTTCATAGGTATACATACATTTTCATACTATACAGAATCATCTTTTCCAACCTCATACACTATCTATTGCTAAAATGAAGGATAGTGTGACAATGTAAATTTTATTTCAACTAGTCAAGAGTTATCTAATTGAATATGGAGGTACAAATGACATGATTTCCAAGAATTTGGTGTGTATTGGAGTAGATGGAGCTTCATTAATGCAAGGTCTAGTCTTTGCACAATGATGGAAACTTATTTTGCATCCTAGATTACTAAAATTCATTGCATGGCCCACATAATGTATCTATCTTTTATAATTGTGAGAATATATGATCCAATAAAAAAATTTGAAGATTTAATCAGAGAGATCTACTCATACTTCTATCGAAGTCCCAAATGATTTATGGAATTTCAATAATTTTATGAAGGAATAACCAATTGGAATAAGCTTCTTAAGGATAATGATACTAGATGGATCTCTTTGGATGCACCAACACATGAAGTTTTTTAGAACATCTATCCTTGATTGTACTAATGCACAAAAATTGTGATAAATTAAGATGAACCAAAATTTCTTGAGCTTCTTTGGAGGTTAAGTAATATAAAGACACTCTTAATTTAGCAACTCTTCTCCTCATGCTAGAGGAGCTAAGGAATATTATAAAAAAATCCAAGAAAAGAGCTATGTATATTGTAGAATATGCTAAGTTGCATAAAATGACATGGATCACCCTTAATAATATCTATCGATCTCAACCAACATTATCTAATGAGAAATTTTCTCACTGGTGGATTCTCATAGATTTAAACAATCCTCAGTTTTTTTTATAGATTGGTGAAAATGGGGAGTTATGTTCTAGTGTACATGGAGTTGAGATATCAATGTACTACTTTTCCAAGGTTGAGCTCAAGGAACTAGGAAAGTGCCCCAAGAAGTGACTAGAAAGAGTTACAAGGGAAGAGTTTAGTAAGATAATTGATTTTGTAACTACTTCAATGAAGGAAATTTCCTATCATATTTCATTTCTATAAAGGTTTTTTCTTTTTTTATAGTTTTGGTAGCTCTGATGTAATTTATTTGTTTTAGCTAGTTCACTGGCATGTATATAACAATCAGTGGAAAAATGGCTCCCCCATAAAATCCCATTATGTGTTCATCATGTCCTTTTCAAACATGGTAATGGAGTTCATGTATAGTGTACATAAGAAATTAGAGGTTCTAAAGATGAGTCTAGCTATATTTATGACCCCACCCTAGGTGAGCACAATCATTACTTGACTAGGAAAAAGGAAGTTATTTGTAAGGTTACTTGTAGGGGTGATCATGAAAGTTGATTCTAAGGCTTTGGAGATGTGTACTAAGATGAGATAGATTCCTAGTGAAGAAATAGAGGTTAGGCCAATCCATTTGGAAATCATGTCCTCTCAATGAACAAAGAGATCCTAGAAGCTATCAAACCCTCATCAAATCCTCATAGTTTGGATAGGGTATTGTACAGAGGCATAAGGACCAGAGACTCACAAAATATCTTAGGGTTTCCTAATTAAATGAAGAATCCATAATTTTTTTTTGGCAAGTCCTTAAGGAACATTTTGGAAGAAATCCTAAAAACCCAAACTAAGAGACCTAATTGGGGGCTCAAGGGCTACAAGGCTAAAATAGACAAATTAAAGAAATTGGTAAAGAAGGGATGGGTAGATATTGACAAAATGAGTCAAGAATTGGTTAAGAAGAAGAACTTTATAATTACTTCCACACCCCTAAAATATTATACACTTTCTCAGGAGGCTGAGAACACCTGTTAATATGGAAGGATGTTTGAGGAAACAAGGCATGAATGAAAATTGATAGGTCACCAAGAGTGTGAGAGAAATTTTATCTAATTAAGGACATTGAGAAAGTCCTTAGGAGGCAAGGGAGAACCTTGTAAGGCCTTGATCAAGGAATTTGAGAGTTGGTGAGTTAGGAACCTAGGATGGTTGTAAGAGGAGAGTGAATTATAGTGTGACCCTATCATTTCCCCAATTCATATGGCACATTGGAATACAAAACCACCTCAATACAAATACAATTAACACCACTTAGTAAGAAATATGCCAATGCAATATCTATTTTTGAAGGTTTTGTATTCCTTTTTTTCTAAAAGTTGAGAAGAGGACGAATGATATTGATATGTAAAAGACTAAATAAGAACAAATATGATCTAAACCAACTAAGAAAAATGATGTAAAAAGAAAAGGAGAGGAATTTGAATGCACTTGGAAATGGAATTGGAGAACTAAGTTTTTAGATCTGAATTCTTGACTATCAGAATCTTGAAATGACCTATAGCTGTAGATTTGAGACCTAGAGGTTGTAACCTAACTCTCTGCCAATTTTTACCTAAAAATGTGGGGTACAGGGAAAATGTTATTCTTTACCTATGGAAAAAATGCCAATGGTGTTTTGTACCAAGTGATTTTGGTTTAATTTATTTGAGGAATTTTGACAATATCTAATCTTTCTAATTCCTCTTTGGTGACTCTATAACCTATTCTTGCACACACAAATTGAGAAGAAGGTTGGATAAAGAGTTTTTCATTATTCAAACCTCTATTTAGGAATCAACCTAGAAAATGAAATGAAATTGCATAAGGAAAGATGAAACACAAATCTAATCTAAATTTTCAATCACCTTATACCTTGATGGCACAATGCTTATTTGGATGTGATCACAAATGATGATGCAATATCTTGATAAAAAATGAAATCATGAAATAAATTCCTTGAATGATGAATATTATAGTTTTCCACAATGCTTGATGAAGAAGAAGAAATCTTTGAAGGATTTAAGAATTCGATGCTCAAATGTTGTAAAGATCTTGAATTTACTTGATTGATCATGAATTCTTGAAACTTTATAGTAAATGCTTTCACTAGATAATAGATACAAAAATGAGGAGAGATAGGGGGTATATATACTCAATCCATTATTTTTCGGGTTAAAACTTATTCATGCAAACCATGGAAGGAAATCCCCCAAAAATACTTTGTGATAAGGTCCTAGAATAATTTTTGGCCTAATTCCTACATAAAAGAATGGCAATAGAATTATATGCCTAAGAAAATGAGACAAATTTTGGACTATGAGTCACAATCATGTTAACCCCAATTGATGGTGATGATGATGAAGACCGAGATCATAGGAATAAAAGATTGTAGAAGGATTAAATCAGTCGTTAATTTTTCATTGATGTCAAGAAATCGATTTTTAGTTTATATTGAGTTGCCATATCATTAGGAGTATGATATCATTTTCAAGTGAATTAAGGAAAAAGAGGAAGTGAAAAGTTGTGAAGGAGTTAGTGAAGTTGAAGAACTTAATTGGGAAGCTAATATAGCTCAAACAATGATAGGATAATAATGGTTTACTTGTTTTCTAATTTACATTTGATGATATCAAGTCGGTAAAGGAGATTGGATAAGTGAGAAAGGTTAGAAAGTTGACAAGGAAAAGAACATAGTTTTGTTACCGATCTAGAATAAGTAATTCAGTAAAAGGAAATTAATTTTTTGTAAAGAGAAAGGAAGCCAAGACACTAAGTGAAAGGGTTTTTTTACCAAGAAAAGAAAACAAAATTTTGGTTGAATGAAAAGGAAGGGCACCAAGCATGTAACAAAAATTAAATATAAGGATTAGAATGAAATTTAATGAAGAGTCATAGTGATCTAGAAGATTCCAAGTATGAAGAAGAGTTAGTTAAAGAGATATATGATTAGGAAAATTCAAGGTGATGATCTATGGTAAATATTTAAGTGGCAAAAAGTGAAGGTACAAGTCCCAAGAAAAGTTCAAGTTCCAAGGTAATGATAACAAGTTTTACTGAGTGCCAAGCTCATTGAATCAGTTCAAGAGGATGATCTAACACTTTAGAATAAACAAAGGAAAACCTAATCAAGTAGATTAAGAAGAAAAACATAGTCTATATAAAGGATGAAATTGAATGAAAACAATCTGGCTAGTGGAAGTGTTGGTTTGTAACCGAGTGATGTAGTGAATAAGAAAAAGGTGTAAATCTAAGTCTACAACAGAGATTGATGAAGTGTTGAGGCTAGTGAATAGTAAAGAAATGAAGTGAAGACAAAGAGAATACAAGGGATTTGACTAAGAGAGAGGTGGTTGTAGATTTATAGATCAAATTTTATACTGTTGCTTATTGAAATTTGTAGTAGGAAAAAATATTAACTAAGTGGACTTAAAAGTCTTATTATAAATCCTCGAGAGAGGTAATATTCTAGAAGAGTGTTTAAACCCCTTTAACTAGGCCACTCCTAATAGGGTCAAGATCCTATTAGATATAAGGAAAATCCCCTAGCAGAGTTACATTTAACAATGTGAATTGTAATCTTTAACATGACTGACTCTTAACCGAGCATACTTTAGAAGAGTATTTTGATTGGTGGGTGATAATTCCCATTGTGGTTTTTCCAAAATTGGGTTTCCATGTTAAATAATGGTGTCAAATGTGTTGAATATTTATTCTAATGTTATTTTATGATTACTTAAAGTTTCTGATTGAAAAAGTTAATTTACTACTGTTATCGATTACTACTAAAGTTTATCTTGCTGAGTTGAATCAGAGTTAACATTTTTAAGGTTTAAAGAAACACTAATTACTGATTCACTCCCCTCTTAGTAATAAAACAATTGGTATTAGAGAAAAGGTACTCTAAAGAGATGAGTTAAAAAGACTCGAGTAAAATATCTGAAGATATATAAGAGGGAGGCACCAAAGTTGAAAAGGAAAAACATATCTACATGGAAAATTAGGATGAGGCTTCACATATATATAATTGGAGAGTATGCATTATACTATCTTGACAATGAGTATTCACCACCACCATTTTTGCCTATGATAGTTGAGCACATAATCTAGAAAGGAAAGATCAGACACACATTATGATTGAGATATCTTCTACTCTCAATGACCTGGAGTTCAATGATCTTAAAGGATGTGATACAAAAAAAAAGACACAGAACAAGATTGCATTAGTATATGGTGGAGATTAGCATTTTCAAAAGGCAAAGGTTAAAATTCTAAAAGGAAAATTTGAGGCTATGAGAATGAGAGAAGGTAAAGATGTTACACAGTACAATACAAGATTAAAGGAAATTATGAGTTCTATTAAAGGTGTTGGAGGACGTATTGAAGAAGAATATGTAACTAGAAAACTAATGAGGACACTATTTCCTATATATTCCATTTGATTTTCTGCAATACAAGAACTAATATCTATTCCTTAGATGCATGTTTCACTAGATGCTACAATTGGTAAGTTGATTACTTTTGAGCTAAAAGATTTTGACTATAGTTTACCTACCACTACTAAGATTGAGTCTGCATTCAATTCATCTTTGAACATTGGAAATTCTAGAGAGTCTAGATCAAGTGATGGTTATGTAAGTAGTGCAAGTGAAAGGCTTCATAGTTGAAAGAGTGATCTAGAAAGTCTATTAAAGAGGAAAGAAAACAAGAAGAGTTTGTGGTGTAGAGGCATCCTCCAACCTAGCCCAATATCCTAATTTGTAAGGATAAATTCTCAATTAGAATTTGAGATACAACTTCTCACATCAAATCTCCACTCAAGGACCAACTTCCTAGATCACTCCCATGCACCTAGTGCCTCCAACTTGCCAAATTGAATAACATGGATTCCCTACTTCCCCTATCATCTTAGAACATCTTAACATATCCTATTACATATTTTACACCATATCTCAAAGTCTATTCAATAGGCTTCCTTCCAAACTCCACTTCAAGATCCATATTCCTTGTAGTCCTTCAAATTAGGTAATCTTCCCTTAACTCCACAGTTTCCCAAAACACTAGGAAAAATATTTACAATTTTAGTTTCCCTTTTCCTTGCTATAGAACATACCACAAAACCAATGAGGGTTCCTTCAGACCAACACTCAGATCCCTTACCCTTGTAGCAACCAACTAGGCCTAATAAGCCCCTAATTACAAAGAAACTCATAAAACAACATTCCCTCTTGATCCAAAACCATGAAAAAGTCTTTTATTATGGTTAGAAACAAAAAAATTTCAAGCTCTTAGGGTATCAAACACTCATCTACACTTCCTTGTATCAAACCCTCACTTCAAGGGTCATTAGGATATGGCTTTGCTAAAAGGACTCCTCCAAACACTTTAGGACCCCAAATATGGATCCAACACCTTCACATGGACCTAATTAGATAAGATGCATCACAAAAAAATCCCATCCTTCAGAGAATATGTTCACACCTTGACTGGTGTTGCTCACTCAAACCATTAATCATCACTTTTCTTTCAATTCATGGTCTCTCCTCCACATCCTCGTATACCCCTGCACTCAAATCCATACAAGAACATAATATACAAGGGTGGATTCCTCCCAAAAGAAACATTGATCAAATATAGTTGAAGAATCCTAGATGCTCATGGAGATTTCAAAATAGTTAAGGACGGATTGCACACATTGTTCAGGAATAGTCAGAAACTAATTAGATTATTTTCCTTAAATATCAATGAAAACATACACTCTATTTGCATGGAAATGGAAAAAATTAAATACAAAAACTTTTTACTTAATTTCCCACATAATATCACATTGTTTCAAACATTTGAAAGAATGGGATCAGGGACTATACCCTACAGCCATAAATGATTGTTGCAAGAATGTTTCTTTGCTTATTGATTCAGAACTTGATACATTTGTTCCTCTTGGATCACACACACACCTGACATCATTCCTCATCCACTCTCTACAAAAATAAGCCTCTTTAATGGTTACCAAACTAGCCAACTATTTGTACCTCCTTTTCAAGCTGACTGCAATTAGTTACAACTGATTGTTATATTTTGTTTAATGTTGTCAAGTTGACAACATAGATGTCAACTCAAAAAATTCCTATCCCATTTTAATTTTTATTATTGTTGGAATCACTTCTAAAGGTCTCTTAGGACCCATTTCTAATATTTAGACCTCAACTACCCCTTAAACCCTCTAACTAGCCCTCATTAGGCCATATTTTGCCTATAAGGCAATATTACATTCTTTTGGAACTTTAGTGTATTTTACAACCTTTAGTGGCTATAATGGCCAACTTACATTAATAAGTGACCTTATAGGTATTAATCAACTTCATTTACCCTTAGATCATCAAATGACCCCAAATTTTTCTTTTCTAGCCTTCAGTGCCAAAATGGCTTACATTCATGATCCTATTACAAAATAATCAACACTTAACAAAACATCATCAAATGACCAAATTGGTTTTATTACATTGAAAATGACCCTTCATGGTAATGTATTCAACTCTTCTAGGATCCAGGAGTGACCATAGTGTTCCTCCTTGGCCTTGGTGCTCCTACACCAGTTTGAAGATCTATTAGCTAAGAGACTACCGAGAGGAAAAGGAAAATACTGAGGTAAACTACCTTTGAAATGTTTCAATTGCAACAAGATTAGTCATATTGCATCTAGATGTACTGAAAAAAACAATGATGAGAAGAGATGCAATTGAGATAATAACAAAAGAGAGAATAGATTCAGGAGATATTGAGATTTCAAGAACAAAGGTAAGAAGTCATGCTACAGTACTGAAGAAGGACTAACCAATGATGATTCAGATAATGATGAAGGTGAAGAGGTTGTGTATGTTTCTATCAAGGATGATTATGATGAAGAAAGGTATGAATAATAAAAATCCCTATTAATTTATCATGTTCATAAAAATAATACATGGATAATAGATAGTGTATGTTCACATCATATGACTGGTGACACACATAATTTCATTACTATGGAAGATCATGATGGAGGTTATGTTAAATTTGGTAATCATGCTCCATATCCTATGAATGGTAAAGGTTGTATAATTCTCTTGGATAATACATAATGTGATGATGTCTATTGGGTCGAAGGACTAAAGTATAATTTGTTGAGTGTGGCACAACTGAACAACACAGGTCACCAACTAGCATTTTAGAATGGAAAGGTAAGAGTATTTGATCAGAATGGAGATCTGATTGCCACTCATGAATAGTCAAAAGGTAACTCATTCTACCTTGATTCTACTACAAATATTTGCCTATTTTCTAAAGTTGAGGATGTATGGTTATGGCATAAGAGATTTTATCATGTGAATTTGGACAACTTAATTTAGGTGAACAAAAAGAATAGAGTAAGAGGTCTATCAAGACTGGACAAACTTGAAAATGTCATGTGAAAAGGATGTCAAGTTGGTAAGATGAAAAATTTAAGTTTTACAAGAAAATATTACACTACACAATGAATTTTCAAGTTAGTGCACACTGACCTATGTGGAACTATAAGAACACAAAGTTATTATGATGATAGATATTTCATTTTATTTTTTGATGATTATTCAAGAAGGATGTATGTCATGTTTTTGAAGGATAAATCTAACTATTTTCAAATGTTTAAGTGGTACAAGGCAAGAGTTGAAAAGGAGACTGGAAGACAATTGAAGTGTCCAAAATCTGATAAAGGATGTGAGTTTACATCTAATGAGTTTACATTTTTTTGCAATGAACATGGAATAAAAATACAAATGTCTCCACTGAGGACACTACAAAAAAATGGTATAGAAGAGAGAATAAATAGCTCCATTATTGATTGTGCAAGGACAATGATGATTGAGAAGGGTTTATCTCAAACATTTTGGAGAGAAGCAATCAACACTATAGCTTATACACTAAACCAAGTACAACTGAAGAAAGGTACAAACAAGACTCCATATGAAATCTTGTATGGTCACAAACTGAATGTAAGTTATTTCAAAGTATTTGGAAGTAGATGCTACATTCTAAAGGATGTTAGAGATGGAAAGTTTGATCATAAAGGTGATGAAGAAATATTCTTAGGTTATTCTACAAATAGCAAGGCCTACAAGTGCTTAAACAATTCTACTAACAAAATTGTCAAAAGTGCAAATGTAAGGATTGATGAATTTGCAGAGAAAAATGATGAAGACAACAAAAAGGAACCCGATGAATATCAAATATTTATATATGTTTAATATGAATTTCTTGATACCATACCTACAATACAAACCAAGGAGGAAGTTGAATAGAGAAAGCCACCACAAAATGCTGAAAATGAAGAACTTTGATAGCCTACCGAGCCTTTCCTAGGCAAGAATGTGAGAAGACAACATTCAATGAGAAAGATTATTAGAGACAAAAATGCCAGAGTTATGACAAGAAGTAAGTTAAGAGATAATACATTTTTAATTTCTAAATTTGAGCCAAGAATAGTTAAAGATGCATAAGATAATGAAGATTGGGTTAAAGCTATGAAAGAAGAGATGGATCAAATTTAAAACAACAACACATGGACTTTGGTACTAAGACCTAAAGATAAAATTGTTATTAGTACTAAGTGGATTTTTAGAAACAAATTGAATGAACATGGAGATGTGATTAGAAATGAAGCTAGATTGGTTTGCAAAGGGTATGCACAAGAGGAATGAATTAATTATAGTGAGAGTTTTTCACCTATTGCTAGATTAGAAGGATTTAGAATTCTACTGGCATAAGTAGCTTATAAAGGATTTAAATTTTATCAAATGGATGTTAAGTCTACATTTATTAATGGTATTCTTGAAGAGGAAGTCTATATTTAACAGCCTGAAGGAATTGTTGACAATACTAACAATGACATGGTATGTAAACTATACAAGGCATAATATGGTTTCAAACAAGCACCCTAAGCATGGTATGAAAGGTTGCATTCATATTTAATCAAGATTGGATTTAAAAGAACAAGTGACAAATGGAATGTGTAGTTGAAATATGATAGTAATGATAAGATTTTGGTTGCTAAAATATTTGTTGATGACATTATTTTTGGAGGAAATAACACCTTGTGTAGATCTTTTGCTGAGGAGATGATAAAGGAATTTGAGATGTCCATGATAGGAGAGATAAAATTCATTATTGGACTACAATTTCAACAAGTCAAATATGGGATCTACATCACATAGTCAAAGTACATCAAGGATATCCTAAAGATATTTGGTGTGGAAGATTCAAAACCAGTTAGAACACAGATGACTACTGGTTGCAAATTGTGAAAAGAAGATGAGCCAAAGGAAGTGAATGAGACACTCTACCAATCAATGATTGGTAAGCTACAATATGTTTTACATAGAGAACCTAATATTTCCCATGTTTTAGGTATTGTTGCAAGAATTTTTTCCAATCCAAAGGAATCACACATGTCTATTGTCAAAAAAATATATTGATATTTGAAAGGTACTCAAGAATTTGGTCTCCTATATAAGAAAGGAGGAGATTTTGATTTCAAGGTTTACATTGATGTTGATTGTAATCCCCCAAAATTGGTACCTAATAATTTCAATCAATTTTGGTGCATTTTCTTCAATTTTACATCATAAAAGTCCTATTTTACTAGGAAATTTTATCTCTCCTACTTGGCTTTATTTGACTTGATGTCAATTGCAAAAAACCCTAATTTGCATTAATCTCACACTATAATTAATTCAAAAGTATTCAACTTTATTAGCTAAATAATCCCTATGATAAATTAATTTAATTCTAAAGTCCTAAGTTCTTTAAGTCAAATTAAAATCCACCCCCTTCAGCTAATACACATAAAAGGAATTAATATTACATGGTTATTTGAATGGATTATATTATTTGGATTTAATAATTCAAATTACTCAAAGGGTCACCCATATGTGGCAATAATTCATTCTTTAATTAAGTAATTCCTTAATATTTGTCTCAATTGGGAATGAAGAGTCAACCGTTTCATTTCAAGAACCTCTTCATTCTCTCCTCGGGCTTGTCTATATTATGGACCTTCTTCTTCATTTGAAAAAAAAGGCAATTGTGAGAGTAACTAAACTATAGCCAATTTTAGTCTCAATTTTCATATTTTCAAGCTTTCATTGCAATTAGCTTAATTCTCATTTAGTTTTAATTGCATTCTAATAGTAGAGCAATTTTCTTATTGTTATTAGCTTGATTTTGCACATTTCTTTCAAGTTCTTAATGTAATTGCATCTTCATTCTTAGAATTAATTGCACATTCATCTTAGATTAATTTTATTTTGTTCAATCTTTCAAGATTTTAAATCCTCCATCTTAGTTTGGTATAATGGTTGTTGGCTCTCCCATCTAAGAGTAATTAAACACCCCAACTAATTAGGAGGCAACAGGTTGATTCACTATGAATCTGTGAATTGAGTAATTCATACTCATTTTTCGTAATTCAATTTGTGAGCAATGACTATGTTGTGTCTATAGCTGGATTAGAGGTCCACGTTCAACTATAAATATTTTGGCACCCACCGTGGGGAAGAAAAATTGATTTTTGACCTCATTCTTGAATCTTTCTGATAAGAAATTTGAGTTCTATTCTGCATTTGTACTTCTTTGTGTATAGAATTTCATGTGAGATTCCAGAGCATGCCACGCAAAGATTTTCTCCCAGTACCACTCTTTCATGTGAAGAAAAACTTTTGTTGCACATGACCTTGTACTTTCTCATGCACAGTGCAGTACTTCCACATGCAAAGTTTCACTTTCAGGCATTTAATTTTTCCAAATTCTGCAATTTACTATTATTTTTTCCTAACATCTACTTTCTGCTGTTGATTTCATATTTCCATTTTCTACTACAATGTAATAGTGGTTTGCAGGTCACTTGTCCAAGATTATCAAAACCTTTTAATAGTTTTCTTGCAAGATGGTTGTCGAAGGCATTTTAAAAAGTGTTGTGCTTGTTTACTATTTTTCATTCACATAGTCTAACTAGGGCTCCGTTAAAATTTCTTAAGGATCCTAATAGTAAAGTAGGGGAATAGGCTCTTCATTACATGGAAGTGATGCACATGAATGAAACCAAGACCCAGATGTTGGTAGAATGATGGATACTTGGGGAAGTAAGGAAAGGTAGTGAATCTTTAGCACTTCTACTTGTTAGGGGATTATGCTCTTCTCTCTTTGAGAGAACCAAAAACTCAAAATTTTGTAGATTTGGTGGAGTGAAGCTAACTTGGTGATGAATATGCTTGATGTGTTTGGGTAAGGTGAAAAGGTAGAGAAATATTTTCTTCTCTCTTTAAGAGAATTAGAAAATCTAACCCTCGAATTTGAGCCAAGTCCTGAGTCACCTTTAGAGGGCTTGCTAGAAGTTGAACCTTTGGGAATGACCCAAGTGAGTACGCACCTATCACCGGTGATTCCACCTCACTATAATAAATAATTCTTTGTTGAGTCTAAAGACTCCAAATTCATGTTAGCTTTCTTATCATGATTTCAACTATCATCTTGAGAAGGCCTTATCTGTTGTATTGAGCAGCGCCACTCCTAGCCCTACTTGTGGGGGTGTATGACTTTCAAGTGTTGGTGTGGCTGTGAGGCCTCAACCCTATATCAAGGGAACCAAAGGTTAGTGTGAATGGAAGCTCACTAAAAACTTTCCCTAGTTAGTTGCCTACCTAGTTCACCTCTGAAAGGAGTCATAATCTTTGCGCACGGAGGGGGAAGAATCTCTCCTGTAGATTCCCACCATAGGCATGCACCTTGATGCTTGAAGGTGGCATATGACACTGACCCTTTCCACAAGGGTAATCTTTGAACATAGACTATTGAGTCCTTGGAAACACCAAAAACACAAGTTCCCTCTAGGTGGTGACATGATTGTGTGAGGTGCATGCATGCGCATAAGCAGTGGTGCAAAGGTTTTGTCTTCTCACCCTTTTTTTTGTAGGGATAACTATGTATTTTTTATTGAGTCATAAACTTGTCCATTGTGATTAAACAAAGACTCCCATGATACTAACAAGTTTCTTTGTCCTCGGTAGGTCTATTTGTGACTACTTCTTGTGTCACCATTGCTTGATCAAACCTTCATGCTTGTAAATGAATGCTTGAAACCTTGAAACTGAGATTGTCGATTAAACTATCCTTCAAACCTATTTGGAAACTGGATTGCCTATCTGAAAACCATTTACACTGTGTCTTAAAACCTGTGTTATATCTTGAAATTTTCATTGAACTATCAAACAATGTCTTTTTCCCATGTAAAGTTTCAAAAACTATGCATTTCCTCACGCAAAGCCTAGCACTTTCTCGCATGACTCTACATTTTCTCGCATGAACCTGTACCCTATTTTCAAAAACAATGAGCTATTTACTATTGGCTGGTCAAACTTCTACCCAATTTGGTTTTTATTTGGGGTCTATCTCCTTTTTCCCCTGTCATTGACTGTCAGAAACTGAGTATATCAAACTAAGAATCAATCAATTATTGCTTTGACTCATTTTGTCTCTCATTTGTTTATCTTATCTCTTTATGCTTTTGTACCTCATATCATGATAGTCTTATCTCAGCTATTCTAGCCACCTCTTTTGACAATTTTTACCAAGTCCATCTTGCATCTTGGCTATTCTAGCCATTTATCTCCTTTTCACTATCTTAGAGATAGAGTTTTAGCATTATCCCAAGTCTTCTCTCATCACATCTTTGTCTATGACTGTCACAACTAGAAGTGGAAAAACTTATCCCATTTAGAATACTGGTCAAGGTAGAGACAAACCTTCTAATCAAGAAATAGATCCTCCCAAATCTATCATGAAATCTGAGCTTTGTGAGGGATGCTCAACTTCTTTGTTGAGTACTTTGAAAGATATCCCATCTCAATCATCACCTTTGGTCTTCCAAGAGTGTTTTAATCCATTGTTTCAAGTGCAACTTGGTTTCTCATTTTGAGAACAAGACAACTCATTCTTCCAAGACAACTCTTTTTTTCATAACTTTGGAAGACCACTTCCTCAGACTGCTCCTATTATTGAATCTATCGATCTTGCTAAAGATAGTGACTCATTTGAACCTGTTGATCCTTTTGATCCTATTCATGCACCAAAATTTACCTTAGGTATTCATTTTTGGCATCATTCATATCATTTTACTAGGTCTTCATTTGTTGAGCAGCCCTATGTTGACAAGATGGGAGATCCATTTGACTTCCAACTAGGCAAATACAACCAAACTCATAATCAATCTCAGAACAACCAGTATCATGGTCAATCTTCTAATGACCAATGTCATGCTCAACCCCAAAATGAGAAACATCATGGTCAATCTCAACATGACCAAAATTAGTCTCACAATGATGATCAATCTCAAAACAAACCTCAAGGTGATCGACAACTAGCATATCTCTATTACCCTCCTCTTTACGATCAAAACCAAGATGATCAGCAACAAGACCAAGTTCTGAGCATTTATGAGATCCTTGGTAATGAAGATGATGTCATAACTCTGAATGACATAGCTACTACTAAAGCTAATAAGAGTCTCATCAAAATGATGGAAATCCTCCTTTTAGAGGAAAAGGAGAAGTACTTTCTTGAGTTGGCCCAACAAGGGGCCAAACTACCTCTGAATTACCAAGTTAAAATGCTTGTAGCTAAAGAGGAAGAAACTAAACCACTAAGCTACAAAAGATGATTCAAAATATGTAAGATCAGATTAGTCAACTTGCAAAGGAAAAGGATAAGCCCACACAACAATTCACAATAGACAGCATATGCCCTTTTCTATTTGACAAGAGTATCCACATGCATCCTTTTCCAAAAGGAGTGGAGTTGCCCAAATATGAAAAGTACATGGGTACAACCGATCCCCAAGATCATCTAAGGGAGTTTGGTACTTTGTCCATGGAATTTATACATGATCAAACTTATCTTATGAGACTCTTTCCTTGTAGCTTTGGTGGGTCTGCTATGGAGTGGTTTTTCCAGTTACCCCCTAGGATTAATACTTTTGATGAGATAGTAATCTATTCCTTTAGCATTATTTTCACAACATTCAACACCCTATCAACATCCATGATTTGTGTAATCTGAAGTAATGACAGGGAGAGCCTTTCTTGTCTTTTCTCCAAAGGTGGAGACAACATACTTTACACAAAGTATCCTTGCAAATTACCTCAATCTGAGAAACTTGACATCTTTTTGGACAATCTTGTCCTAGACTTTTGATATCAGGTGCAACTACAAGGTCCTTTGACTTTTGACAACATGATCAAATAGATTGTGAGGATAGAAGCCTTTATGGTTAAGAAAGGAGAATTAACTTTGAATAAGGATAATAAACAAGGATTCTCCTCAAACAAGGATAAAGGAAAGGTTGTCAACAAGAATAGAGATGTTGTAAATGACAAAGTGGTTGATAATGTCACCATGAAGCCTTCAAAGCCTATCTTTAATCTTACATCTAGTATATAAATGGCTAAGGCTATTGAAAAGACCAACATGGATAATTAGCAAACTTCAATATTTTCTAAGAACAAACCTTGGGCCTCTTGACCCAAGCGTGAATTCACTCCTTTTGGAGAGCCTCTTGATGTGGTCTATAAAACTCTTATATAGAATCAAGTCCTCACTCCTTTGGAAAAATATCCTTATGACCCACAACCACAACCTCATTAGTGGAATGACAATGCATACTATGAATATCAACAAAACAATGGTCATAAGACTTCTACTTGTCTCTAGTTAAAGCATAAGGTTTAAGATCTCATTGACAACAGTGACATTCTTGTGGATAACCATAACAAGATTTTGGATCATTAGGAATTTAAGGATCCTTTCCCTCCTCATTAGAAAGACGAGTCTTCCAAAGCTAAGAATACCAATGTCAAGGTTAATTACACCTACACTGCTAACGATAATGTCATCAACATGATTGAACCTATTGAAGCTAAGTATTGTGATGTGATCACTTTAAAGTGGAGTGGCGATGCTCCCAAACCTAAGACTCCTTTCATCTTGCATAGTTCCATGTCTCATTCATCTAGATCTAAACAAACTCAAGATTGTGCCAATGTTGTTACTCAATCACATGGAAGAGTTGTTTTGAAAAGTCTCAATCCTCTTTATCTAATTTTAAAAAAACTATGGATAAGGCTACTACTAGTCCTACCAACAAAGCCTCAAAATTGGTTCCTACACCTAGAAATGCTAGTTATAGTATCTTAGATCAACTGTAGTGAACTAAAACTCAGATCACCATTTTTTAGTTGTTAAAGATCTCACCTACTCACAGGAAAATTCTGCATAAAGCCCTCTCTGAGGAAAATCTCCCCAAATATCTCAATCTCAAATGGTTCCAATCTATGGTGGGTCATTTGACCTCACCTCATTATTTGTCCTTCTCTGAAGAAGATGATCACTCTCTGAGCCATCCGCATAATGCTCTCTTGCATATAGAAGTCATGATAGGCCCTAAGCATGTCTGTTGCATGCTTATTAAAAATGGTGTTGGCCTCAATATCTATTCTACTAAGTTCCTTACCCAACTAGGTTATGATGAGGATTGTATAGATTCCCACAAGAAAATTAATATCAAAGCTTATGATGAAGAAGAATGCAAATCCCAATGCTTAGTTGTGCTACCTATCCATGTAGGACCTATTGAGAGAGATGTTACTTTTCAAGTCCTTGATATTCCTCTTGCATACAACATCTTGTTGGGTAGACCATGGATTCATGAGATGTAGGCTGTCCCATCTACATACCATCAATGCATCAAGTTCCATTTCATGGAGCAAAAGTCACTGTGCCTGCTAATACCAACTACTCTTGCAATACTCTTGCACAATCTATAGATAGCTTTGTCCCAGCTAATAGAGAGTCTACTAAGTTCTAAGATGCCAAGCTTAAAGAAATGGAACAAACTCTAAAACCTAAGGATACAGGCATGGGAGAATATCGAATTGAACCTATGTTATCATTAGCAGCTCTACCTCCATCTCCACATTCTTATGGGAGACCTTTTGAGAATAAAAATTTTGTTGCTAGCTCTCCCTAGATAGTTTATGATGGTGCCTTTGTCAAGGCTACAACACCCCTAGAAGATGAGGAAGAAGAAAGAGCCGTTATAGCTTAGATCTATAAAGGGAAAGAAACATCTGAAATAATTACTCCTTCCCAAACTTAGAACAAGAGCCCTGTAGTGAAGCCTTCAAGATCATGAAGCACTTTGGATACAAGGGGAGTGGTCCTATAAGAATGAATGACAATGGTTTGCTGAAACCCATTAAAGCTATAGGTCATCACACAAAGGATACTACTAGCTTACTCTTCAAAAAGACTCCCTTCCATTTAGGGACCAAGAAATTTGTGCCTAAACCATAACCTAAACCTAAACAAGAATTTGAAGATACTACTCTAGAGGTGAATCTAGAGGCCAGCTCTAACAAGGATACATTTCCATATCCTATTCCTCCAGAACTTGCTACACTCTTTGCAGAACCAGATGAGCCTATCATACCTATCCATCTAGTAGGGACTGATAGTGACTCAGATGAGAATGCTTTAGTATATCAACTCACCTATGATCAATGGAAAGCAACTCTAACTGATAGTGCTAGTTTTCATGGTGAACAATACATACCACTACATTTTCAAAAGTGGTTTGAACAAGAACAACTTAAGCAAGTTGTCAATACCACAAGAGATGGGAATGAGTTTGATGGTACTACTAGCACTAATGGAATTCCCACATCAAGTACTAACTCACATGAATATGAATTCAACTCTTTATCTAATGCTACTTATGATAAAGATATAGATATGGTGCATACATATGAAAACCCTCTCAAAGTAGGTGAAGGGTCTAGCATTAGAATGTGTGAATTAGATTCCATAGGTGTTAACATGTCCTCTACTTCTGATGTGGGGTCTCATATGGATTCAAATGCTCCTTTGGATGAGATCTCTCTAGGTCTTGACTTGCTTGTCCACACTTTTGATGGTTATACCATGAATGCAATTAAACCACCCACTACTTCTCTCTCACTCAAAAATCCCAATTTGATAAACTAGAACTCCCCTTCCACATCCAATGAAGTCCTAACATTCCAGAATGATTACGCTCTAGCCTGTTACCTCCATGCTATTGAACCTATAATCTCCTTCACCAGTGAAGGCAGTGTCAACATGATAGAGGTAGATATCAAGTATCTTAGTCAAAAAATTAAAAGAAGAAAAAATAGATGCTCTGATGGTGAAAACCACATTATGGCAGTATTAGAACCAAAAATAGTAAAAATAAAAGACGTATCCAAGGGTGAAAACCTCTCTAAGGCACCCAAGGATGAGATACTTGATACACTCCTGGGCCACTTTCAAGAGAGATCATCAGTATTGATTGAGCTGACACAACCAGTGAACTTGAGTATAGAGGCTGCTCCACAAATTATTCATCTAGCACAATCATTATCTGAAAAAGAAAAGGAAGATTTCACTAGCTTCTTTCAAAGTAAGAAAATAAACTTTGCATGGACTTACTCTGATATGCCTAGATTGGATCCCAATTTAATCATGCATCATATGTCCATTGCACCAGGTATTAAACCTGTCAAATAGAAGCTTCGAAAGATGCATCCACACATGGCACTTTTAGTCAAAGCAGAGCTAGAAAAGCTTCTTAAAGCTGGTTTCATAAGGACTATTGATTATGTGGAGTGGATTTCAAATATTGTTCGAGTCACCAAACATGATAAATCCTTTTGTGTGTGCACAAAATTCCAAGATCTAAATAAGGCATGTCCAAAAGATGACTTCCCATTGCCTAATATTGATATGATAGTAGACATGACAACAGGCTATGAAATGTATTCCTTTATGGATGGATTTTCTGGCTATAATCAAATAAAAATTATGCTAGAAGATCAAGAAAAGACTGCTTTCACATATGCCTGGGGCACCTTTTGCTAGAATGTCATACCCTTTGGGCTTAAGAATGCTAGAGCAACATATCAGAGAGCTATCACTACCATTTTCCATGATATGATGCATAAAAAAATGGATGGTTATGTGGATGATACTTTGGCCAAAAGAATGCAGTGAAAAACTCACCTTATAGTTTTCGGTCCCATACTTGACCGCATGGAAAAATTTAGTCTTAGACTTAATCCAAAAAAATGTACATTTAGTGTCACTTCTGGGAAACTCTTGGGTTACATCATTTCACCTAAAGGCATAGAAGTTGATCTAGAAAAATTTCAAGCTGTTATGGAAATGCCTCCACCAAAAAATATCAGTCAGATGAGAGGACTTCAAGGAAGGCTACAATCTATTCAATGCTTTATTTCATAGTTGGCTGATAAATCACAACCATTCACTAAAATTTTGTATAAAGGTGTGACTTATGAATGGAATGAAGAATGTGATATGAGACTCACTCAAATTAAATAGTATCTTGCTAATCCACCAGTTTTGATGCTTCCTATTCATGGGAAGCCACTTATACTATACATTTCAGCCACAGGCACATCTTTGGGTGCTCTCCTAGGTCAAGAGGATCATAACAATAAAGACAAACCAATTTATTATATTAGTTGAACATTGGTTTCTTATGAGATGAACTATTTTGTCATTGAAAAAGCTTATCTAGCAGTAGTGTTTACTTCACAGAATTTGTGACATTATATGCTCGCTCACACTACAAGTCTCATTGCAAAAATTGATCCACTAAAGTACTTACTAAGAAAATCTACCCTCACAGGTAGATTAGCAAAATGGGTTATGATACTCAGTGAATTTGACATTGAGTATGTGGAAAGAAAAGCTATTAAAGGACAAGTGATTGCTGATCAATTGGTGGAGACTCCTCTGAAAGATCACCAACCTTTGAACATTGAATTCCTAGATGAGTCCATCATGCTTCTCACACATCAGTCTTGGAGCATGTTCTTTGATGGATCATTCACTCATCAAGGATTAGGTGCAGGCATTCTGTTTATAACACCTCAAAGATATTTATTGCCCAAAGCTTACAAAATGTTGTTTCCTTTCACAAACAATATTATTGAATATGAAGTCTCATCAATGGTATGAAGATAGCCATTGAATGGCATGTGGATGAGCTCAAGGTCTTTGGAGACTCTCAGTTAATCATCAATCAAGTTAATGATATCTATCAAACAAAAGATGACAAGCTAGTGCCTTACAAATGAATGGTGGATGATCTCAAGCTATATTTTGCACACATTTTCTTCCAGCAAATTCCAAGAGTAGATAATAATGGATTCAATTCTATGGCCACTCTTGCCTCAATGTTACAAATGCCAAAAAATGAATTCAGACATGAATTCCTGGTGGAGACATTATGCTACCCAGCCTATGAAATTCATGAATCTAGGATGATCTGTTTAGTCATTGGACATGATTCATCCCGCTACCACCATATCTATTCTTACCTTCATGACCAGATCATTCCAAACACCTATACCCAGAATGAAAAATGTCACCTAATCTGTAATGCTTCATGGTATGTCATCATAGAAAATGACTTGTATAGACGGGGTCTAGATGGTACCATCCTTAGGTGTCTAGAACCTGATGAGTCCAAACGTGTGTTAGCTAAGGTACATGAAGGTATCTATGGGTCTCATTCAAGTGTTCTGATGCTAGCTAATAAAACTTATTAAAGCTGGTTACTACTAGCTAGATATGGAGAAAGAAGTTGTTCAATATGCCAAGGCTTGTAAACAGTGCCAATTTCATAGAAATCTGATTCATGCTCCTACTAAAGAGCTTATTCCTTTTATCAATTTTTGGCCATTTCAAAAATGGGCCTTTAACTTGGTAGGTCAGATACATCTATCTTCTTCTAAAGGGCACAAGTTCATCATCACCTCTACAGACTACTTTCCTAAATGGGTTGAAGCAATGCCTCTAACTATAACTGATGGTAATTATGTGGCTATGTTTATACTAAACTATATCATCTATAGATATGGTGTACCCTCATCCATTATCACTAACAATGGGGGACAATTCAAGAACAAAGACTTGATGGAGTTATTCACCAAATTTAGGATCATTCAGAATTGGTCATCTATCTATTATCCACAGGGTAATGGACAAGAAGAAGCTTCTAATAAGAAAATTCTCAAAATCTTGCATAGAACAGTTCATAAATCTGGTAGAGATTAGCACCTCCAGATTAATATGGATTTATGGGCCTATAGAACAAGTGTTCAAACACTAATAGGGGCCACATCCTTTTCCTTTTTTTATGGAGTAGATGTAGTATTTCCTATTGAGGTCAAGATTCCTACATTGTGAGTCTCTCTAAGGGGCCTCATCATTGATGAAGAAGACAAAATATCCCAACTACAAGAGCTAGAGTTACTAGATGAACGTCAGAAGGTGGCATTCGATTATCTTTAAGCATACTAGAAGAGAATGTCAAAAGCCTACAATAAGGAAGTTAGATAAAGGGAATTCAAAGTT
>BSBK01009829.1:32500-215000 GCA_027943335.1 Chamaecyparis obtusa
AAATTTATGAAAAATTGGAGGAAGATTCTAAACACTGCAATAGTTTCCCACATGAGGAAACTATTCCCTCATGCGAGATAGGATCTCTTCTTGCACGAGAAGAAGAAATCTCGCACGACATTAGCTAGTTCTTCATGAGGGGCCCTAGGGGAGGAAGCCCTAACACATATGAGGAAACTATTTCCTCATGTGAGGGGAAAACTAGGTCAGTGTAAGGAAACTATTTCCTCATGTGACATTGGGAAAACTAGACCTACAAGTTGCTAAATCTAATATAAATTGACCTAGAAAGTGTTAAAAATTGAAATGCAAGGAGGTTTATCAACTACTCATAGGTGCATCATACTCTGGTGGCCAGGTGTGTCATTGAGAGAACTCAAATCGATGTGTGTGCACTATAATACCCTTCATTTCTCTCTTAGAGCTCCAATCGCAAGAAGACAAAAGTGAGTAATGATTTGAAAATGACCCCTCTTGGCCTTATATAGCTTTTGACCTAATTTTCAAAAGTGCTATGTTTTGTGCAAAAATTGTACCCTTGGCTAAATTGACCATTTTGAATCCATTTTTAGGATCGAAATTGAAATTTGACATTTCTAGATAGCTCAAAATCATGTTTTAAATTATGGGATTCTTTGGTATCAAATGCTTGTGCAATCAGCCTTCTGGCATCATTTTCTTGCCAGATCCTCATCTTTTCATCATTTTCTTGAGATCTTTAATCTTTTCATAAAATTTAACTCTAGTTAAATTTGGTCAACCATGGTCAATCATGGTCAAAATTGGTCAATAGGACCTCCTAATTGCTTCAAATGACTTCTACAACTCCTTGAATCTAGTCTGATTGCTTCTATTCTGCAACCTCTTGTTGTCAATCATCCTTCTGATATGTCATCTTTCCATTTCACTCTCGAGGGGGTAGAATGATTGCATCATTTGAATCTTGTCGAACCATTCTCTTATCAATCTAATTTAAATCAAAGTCCTCACTGCTTGGGGCATCTCTTTACTAGTGGCATTTTTGTGCCTCACATCTTGTCATCTTGTCATCTATCTTTTAGGTATATGAGCAATCTAACTCAGATCCTTGAGAATCAAGCTTCATTCTTGAGATGGTTCTTAAAATATTTTGGGTATTAAAACAATCTAACCCTAATTCTTGGGATTCAAGCTTCATTCTGGAGATGACTCTCAAAAGCTCTTTTAGACTGTTATATGGGAAATCTAACTCAGGTCTCAGAGGGCTAAGCTTTGTATTAGGGAAATCTAACCTTGATTATGAAGATTAGTCCTAAATCTGCATCTCTCATCATCTCATTTTGGGCATTGGGGCAATCTAACCCTGATTCCAATCTCCTCTCAAGTTGTCATTAAACCATTGCCTTCACAATCTAACTTAGACTTTGGAGAATCATGCCTCGTTTTGGAGGTGGTTTGGCAATTCGATCTATTTTGGTTTTTTGGCATCCTAACCTTGACTTTTGAGGGTTAAGCTCTATTCTAGGGATAATCTTGAAATATCATCTATCACATTAGACTATTCTTTGAATCAACGTGCTGCTTGCACATCAATTCAAAGAGGGGCAAATGTAATACCACAAAATTGGCACCTAATAATTTCAATCAATTTTGGTGTATTTTCTTCAATTTTACGTCATTAAAGTCCTATTTTACTAAAAAAAATTCTCTCTCCTACCTAACTTTATTTGACTTGATGTCAATTGTAAAAAACCCTAATTTGCATTAATCTCACACTATAATTAATTCCTAAGTATCCGGCTTTATTAGCTAAATAATCCCTATGATAAATTAATTTAATTCTAAAGTCCTAAGTGCTTTAAATTAAATTAAAATCCACCCCCTTTAGCTAATACACATAAAAGGCATTAATATTACTTGGTTATTTGAATGGATTATATTTTTTGATTAAGGTAAAAGCAGGTTTTACATGGACTTTAAACCAATTACAAAAGAGTATAAAGATAAAGTGTTAAAGATTACAAAATGAAACACCTACAGGAAAACAAAAGCAAGAACAAACAGTAGCATAGTTTGAAAGTAGAAACTAAAATAAAAACAAGCAATGAAACAACTACCAACAAGACCAAACTAATTATCTGTTATCATTTCTTCAGCCTTCTTTTGAAGGTCTTCCATCTTCTGGATAGTCTCTTGTAGATCCTTTAGTTCTTTTGATTTTTCAAGGACCTTCCTCTGGATGCACCCTCTAGTTCCCATCCCTAGACCAGTGTTTCTATCATCCTCTTCAATGGTGATTGTTGTTCTTTCTAGCAAGTTCCTTTCCTGATATTTATACAACATTTTCAAGTTCATAATAGTCACCTTTAAACCCGCATTGTTGTAGCTCAGAACACCTTTTATCATGTTGTCATAGTTGCTAATTTTGGCTTCTAAGTCATTTACCTTGTCATTAACAATCTTGCTCATCTTGGTAGTAAAATCCTCATTTTTATTCTTGTTTTTCACCTTATCAAAAACCTTATTTTCGATCTTTCCAAGCTTAGTAGTCATGTTTTTCATGGTTTTTTCCATTTCCTAGATATGGAGTTTCATTTCCTACATTTCCTTCTTCTAATCCATGTTCTCATCCTAACTCTCAGTATTATTCTCCTCCTCCTACATAGTAGCTTCACCCAAGAGGATTAAAGTTTCCTCTTTGTTGTTGTTGTTCTCCACAATGGTAGTCATGTTTGTACCTTCCTTATTCACTTTCCAGTCATCTTCATCTTTTTCATTTGCAGAGGGGGTCTTATCAGTCTCCTTACCTTCATACTCTTGGCTAGCCATAGTCCCCTCTGTAAGCCCCTCATTATCATTACCATTATCATCCATGTTCTTACCATCCCCAATTTCTGGGTTAACTTTAGTCTGATCTTCTTCCATAGGGGCAACCTGGATAGTGATCTTAGCATCCATAGTTAACACATGAGTGCCTTCTTCCTCTTTATCAGCACCTCCATTATGATCAAGGGCTTCTTCCATGTCATCTTCTATAGGGTTTTCTTGGGCCTCTTCCTCTTCCTCATCCACTTCCTCCTCTTCATCTTCTTCTTCTTGTTTTCTCACCTCATTTTCTTCATTCTCCTCTACCAGCCACTCATTCATTTCCTCTTCCTGATCTTTTTCTTGACTGTTCCCTTCCTCTTTCTCATTGTTTTCCTCTTCTTCACCAGAAACCTCCTCATTACCTTCCTCAAAGTTTCCCTTCCCCTGGGAGAGAGGCCTTTTCACAATTTTCTCAATGTTGGTCGTGTCTTTTCCACCAATGCTATCAGAGGCCTTAACCTTGTTTTTCTTCCTCTTCTTACTAGTCTCAGCCTTTATATCCTTCTCAGTCTTCTCCTTCCTTTTACTAGTGATCCTTTTAGGGATAGGGTCTAGAATATTGTCCCTTGTCTAGTCGGCTATAAGAATGATCAAGCCCTCATGCAGCATGGGGTTACTAGCTTTCTTCCTATGTCTCATAATGCTATTGTTCAGGGATCTCAAAAGATAATAAGGAAAATAAATCCTCCTATCATGCCTAAAATGGTTTGCAAAAACAAAATGCAAGTTGTAAATTTTGTAATAACATCCATCTAGCTTAAAATATTCAATCATAACCTTAAAAATTTTGGCCCTGAATTCATCAATGTTGGTTATGTCCACATAGTCACCATTACCCTTGGTCATGAGGGCTCTCTCATCTTCAATTTTAGGGAAAATAGTGAAAGCTTCAGTTCCAAGCCTATGATTTCCTCTATGGAAATGGGTTCCTTCCAAAGGTAAACCAGTAATTTTAGCAATAATAAAAATAGTAAGAGTGAAGAACTTGCCCCAAAGGTGAACTTTAACATTAGCCCAACCATCCATGAACAAAGTAGTGATCTATTTTTTGTGTTCGTGAAGCTTCTTCATGAACTGTGTAACCCCCCCTTTCTTCAGCTTCTTCTAGAATTTTCTATCTTGTCTCCATTTTTCACAGTTAGATGGCTCCTCCCTCTTCAAACCACCTCCCATTTTTTCTTATTTCTACTATATTGGTTTGGCTCCTTACCAATGATTTTCACCTTTCTTCTCTGATTATCTTTTCTTTTTTGGTTATTGATATTAACCTAGTATTTGCCTTACATGCAGACCTCCTTGGTAAATGATTTGTCCTTTTCATCATCATATTAAGTGATTTTCCCTTCATGGTGATTAATCCTATCATAGCTTATTAGACTCATAATCTCAGCCTTTAGATTCGCTTCCCCTCTCTACTTTTGGGTGATGTCACTCAAAGTACCTTCATTTGCCAGCCTATCTATTAGTTTGTTTCCTTCATGATAAACGTGAGTGACATGGCATTCTTCAAAAGAATTAATAATAATTTTTATTTTGTTTATAATGTGTTCTATTGTCCATGAGCTCATACACTTCCCTTTAATACAATTGATTATATTTAGGGAATCACCTTCCAGCCATAATTTCGAGAAGCCCATATCTTTCACCATCATAACTTGGTAAAGTGCAACTTTAGCCTCCGCCACATGGTTCATTTGGATACCCAGTGGGACAGCGATCACTCCTAAACAATTACCAACAACATTTCTTAAAAGACCTCCACCTCCAGCCCTTCCATGATTTCCCCTAGCTGAACCATCAAAGTTCCCTTTAAGCCATCCAACTAAAGGAGGAGTAGTCCACATAAAATTATCTCTAGGATTTTAGATCTGACTACTTTTCAGTCTCTCCCATGAAATGATATTGTCCTTCTTACGTTGAGGATCCCAATGATTACTGTCTTTTATTCCCATACTTCTATAGTTCTCCATTATGCTTTTGGTTATAGAATTAGCAACCAAAGGAGGGGCCTTTTTTTCTCTAAATATTATGTTATTCCTCTCCTTTCATATTTTCCAAGAGAATTGGGGAAAAATAATTTTCCAAATATCCCTAGCATTTTTTTCATGGAAAGGACTCTACCATTGCTAGAAAAACTCCTCGATAGAGTTAGGTTTCACCCAATTAAGCTCAAGCGATGATATTATAGTGTCCCAAACCTCTCTTGTAAAGGAGCAATGACTCATAAGATGATTTTTATTCTCAGCTTCTTGATAGCACAGGGCACATCTATTCAACAATTGAAAACCTCTTCTCATGAGGTTATCCTGCGTGAGGATTTTGTTCTGGACAATCAGCCAAAAGAAAATGTTAATTTTAGGGGTAAGGTCTTTATTCCATACCTGTGCCCACAAAGGCTAAGCCTCATTTGGGAAGAGAATATTCGAAGGAGAAGCAACTGAGAACTTTCCAGAAGTATCCGGACCCCAGATAAGTTTATCAGGCTCATTCTCTCTGATAAACTAGTTGTTTAATTATTTATTCACTTCTTTAAATTTGATATCCTTCAGCCCCAGGTCTATCCACTCTTCATTTTTCCAATAGTCACTCACAAATTCACTAATAGATTCTTTACATTCCTGGATAGCATTCCCCTATTCTTCATTCTCTATAAGAGGCTTATCCAATATCCATTTATCATTCCACAATTGAATTTTTCTACCATTCCCCAACTTCCAAATATCACCTTTGCTTATAAGACTCTTACCTTTACTTATACTATTCCAGACAAAAGATCCCTAGATATTGTTTTGAGATTGGACCATTCCTTCAAGATTATTGAGATGATATTTCCTTTCCATTATCATGTTCCATTCTTTCTCATCTTCAAAAATTCTCCAACATTGTTTAGCTAAGAGAGATTTATTAGTATTACTTATGCTCCTAATTCCCAGACACCCCATCTTTTTTAGTTTACAGATCTTCTCCCAGGCCACCAGGCTGAGTCTCTTTTTCTCTTCCACTCCTATCCAAAGGAACCTTTTTTGGATTTTTCCATTAAATCAGAGAACTTTTGCAAAATTTTGAATAGGCTAAAGGCGTAGACAAGAAGGTTTTGAAGAGTGGCCTTCAGAAGTTGGACTTTTCCAACTTGACTGAGGATGGCCCCTTTCCATCCCGCCAACTTCGTATGAAATCTATCAAGGATTTCATTCTAGAAATTGGCCTCCGATTTCAAGCATAGCAGTAGACCAAGATAAGAGGTAGATATTCTTCCAATCTTGCAACCAAGAATAGCAGAGATTTTATTCATTCTAGCTTTAGGAGTATTGAAGAAAAGTAGGGCACTCTTCTCCCAATTTATGAGTTGACTTGAAGCACTTGAATACACATTTAACACCTTTTTCATATTCCTAGCCTCTTTTATAGTAGATTCTCCCATAAGAATTATGAAAAAAAATTTCATGAGAACAGACAATACCTGCTAAAGATGGTTGTAAACCCTAAGAGACTTGAAGCGTAATGGATCTTCCTAGACTTTTAGCCATGATGGAAACAAGGATAGGAGAGATAGGATCACCTTGACATAACCCTCTAGAAGGTCTAAAGGAAGGAGAGGATCCTCCATTCACAATCACTAAAGAAGAAACCATAATCATAAGTTGCATAATAAGTTTAATCACTCCAGCATCAAAACCAAAATCCTTAAGAATTTTAGAATGAAGCTCCTAATCAACTCTATCATAGGATTTTGATAGATCAAGTTTCATGAGGAAACCCTATTTCCTTGATTTTTGAAGTGAATGGATATTCTCATGAACAACCATTATCGAGTCCAAGATTTGTCTCCTTAGAACAAACCCATTCTGTTGAGGGGATATTAGGCGAGGGAGAATCTTGAGAATCTTTGTTGTGAGAACCTTAGACATAATCTTATAGAAGGAGTTACAAAGACTTATAGGCCTAAAACTATTAGCAAAGTTAGCTCCTGGTCTTTTTAGTATCAGAGCTATGAAGGTATAATTGAGCTCCTTAAGAATAGCTTTAGAACCATAGAACTCTTTCACAGCTCCACAGATATCTTTTAAAATAATTTCCTAGATGTTTTGAAAGAAAAACATTTGGAAGCCATTCGGCCTAGGGGATTTTTCACCTTCAAAAGACTACATAGCCTTTTTAATTTCAACCTCCGAAATAGATTTAAGAAAGATATTGTCCTCAGCCTCCAATAGCATGGGAATGGAGCTCAGTAAAGAGTTTTGATTATCTTGATTGAGATCTTGTTCTCTATAAAGAATCGAAGAAAAGTGCTCCATCATATCTTTCCTTATCTCTTCCTTTTTATTCTGAGTGCCCCTAGAGGTAACTAGTGAGTTGATTCTATTCATAGCTTTATGTTTCATCACTGTTAAGTGGAAAAATCTAGTATTTCTATCTCTTGCTTTCAACCAAAGGGATCTAGATCTTTGTCTCTAGTAGGTATCCTCTTTAGATGTGATGTTATGGTAATCAACAAGAATAATACTTTCTTCTTTTCTCATTTCTTCTATCAACCCTATACTTTGAATCTTGTCTTGAATTTCTTTTAGATCCATTTGAATTTTTCTTTTAGTTTGGAAAATATCAGCAAAGACCTCCTTATTCCATTGTATAACTTTAGATTTGATATTAGCTATTTTTTAGCCACTTGGTTCCACCATTCCTTTATTTTATTTTTGAAATCTGGGTGGGTCATCCACATTTTTTCCATCCTGAAGGGGGTGTTACCTTTCCCTCTGAAGGATTTAGCAATAAAGGATATAGGATAGTGATCTAAACCAATGCAGCTAAGAGAGGAGAGGGAGCAAGAAAAGTTAGCAATCCATCCATGAGAGACAAGGACCCTATCAAGCTTGACCTGGATGAGATCAGATCCCACTCTTCTATTTGTCTAAGTATAATCAATTCCTTCAAGATCAACATCTAACAAGCCTTCATTACTTATGAATTCCATTAGGTCAACCCTGCTTTCCACTTAGGTATTATTCCCTCCTCTTTTTTCAGCTTCTTTCAGGGGCGTGTTGAAGTCTCCCATCATCATCTAGTTTTCATCTGGGTGATCCTTTCTGATGTCATGAATCCTTTTCCAAAGATTGAGTCTACCATTTTTAGTATTAGGGGCATACACATTAATTAGAGTCCAAGAGAAATTTTCCTTAATACTGCTAACTTTAACAGCTAGGAAGTTCTTGTCCTCTTTCAACATTTTGCAAGTAAAACTTTTAGTATTCCAATAGATAGCCAAACCTCCAAAAGCCCCTTCAGAGTCACTACTAAACTTATCCCCATTCTTTAGAAAATTGATTTTAACTATCTTATCTCTAACCATTTTAGTTTCTTGAATAAGAAAAATATCAAGATTAGAATCTCTTACTAAGTTCCTAACTACATCTTGTTTATGAGGACTATTGAGACCTCTAATATTCCATGATAAAATCTTCATTAAAAGTTTGGAGGGTAGACCTAATTGATGGTGAGCTATCTTCCATCCGCTATGTTCTATTTTGCTTCTAGCTCTCTCTATTCCTTTTCAGATACTCTTCCCCTTTCTCTTTTAGGTGTTCCAGTATCTACTTTTTGTTCTTGTCCTCTTGTCTAAACTCCTCTTGATTTGATTTGGCCCCCTTTTTTATTTGATTTAGATGTCAAGCCTCCTTGTGACACCTTAGAGCTATTTTTCCCTATAGTAGGAGTTTGGTCCTTAAAGCTTTCTCTTCTTGGCTGGGAAACAAAGCCTCTACCTGTAGGAGGATTTTTTTTTTTTAACACTAATCTATGGACTTTTGTTTTTCTCTACTTCCACTATTTCAGAGTCATCAAACTATTCTTTTGATCTATCCTTCTTTGATTCAAACTCTAACATATTAGCATTTGAAGCTTCACTACTAAAATGATCTAGAGTTTTCTAGGTTTTGATTATCTTCTGCGAGCTTGGGTAGGTCTCCCTCCCCTTTAATGACTTCAAGCTATCTTCAACGCTTGAAACTAGCAAAGGGTCTGACTCTAAAGAGAGATCATAGGTTTCCTCCAAAGAGGTCACCAAACAAGAATGATCCTGCATTTTTTTTCCTCATTAGGAAGAGCAGTTTCCTTTTGAGCTCGTATTTCTTCTAATTCCCTTTGAGGGTGAGACTTCTCCTCCCCCATGTTTGAGTTTGAGATTTTATTGGTAGGGGGGTTTTTCATCTCCCCTTTTTTTTTCCTCCATTCCCACTTCTTTGATGTTTTTGAGTCTTGGTCTTTCTTTTCTATAGATATCTTCAAGGGACAGTGCTTTTCCCAATGACCAACCTTTCTACAGGTTAAGGAGATGAAAGGGGGTAGATTCATATTCTATTTCTTGAACCCATTTACCCACTTTCAAGTTAAGATTTATGACTTGTGGAAGATCAATATCATGCTAGATATTGACACATATCCTAGCAAACACTTGTCTAGTTTGGGCTACTATCATTGGATATATAGTAAGCAATTCACCAAAAGACCCTACTATAGCCACCAGGATATCCTCATGCTAGTACTCTAGAGGGAGGCCCAGAAGTCTAACCCAGATAGGAGATGAAATAAAGAAATTATCATTATAGTCTAGGTTCATTGTCCATTTCAATAATGACAACAAGGATTTACCCCACATCCATGGGCCTTCACACATAACTTTTGAAAGACCTTCTCCATTAGAGAATAAAAAGGAGATCACTATTCGGTCGCTACATCCACCTAACCTTTGAGCTTCCACTTCTGGAGGATAAAATCTCTCACCACATCAATATTCAGCCTAGGACCCATAATCTTGTTTATCAGAGTTGAGGTCATTCTAGAAATAGTATGATTTATGATTTGATTAAGAATATTTAGGTCTATTTCCCCTTTTTTAAGATCTGAGGCTATATCAACCTTAGGGAAATAAGATTTTCTAGTAGGTTTTATCCCAAAAAGACCACTCCATTTCCCCTTACCTTAGAGCGAGTTCCCACCATGTGACAGATCTTCTTGATGTTTTGTTGACCCTTCACTTTTCTCAAAAGGATCATCTTTTTCCCCTTTTTCCTCCTCTGGTCCCAAGACAGGACTGTTATCCTTTCTGGGATGGGCCATGCTAGCCCCACCAGCACTTTCCCCATTATCTAACATAGGGTTTTTAGTATTTTCCTCTACTACATTCTCCATGACCTCCGCTTTTCCTGGTACAGGCATAGAACCTATAGCTAGACCAAGAGCATCCTACTTCCCATCTTGCCACAAGTTCAAATTTTTTCCTCACGCTCTTTCTCCCATTCCTCCTCCCGCTCACTCCCACTCCATCTTGGTAATCTCTTATTGAATGGATTATATTGTTTGGATTTAATAATTCAAATTACTGAAAGGGTCACCCATATGTGGCAATAATTCATTCTTTAATTAAGTAATTCCTCAATATTTGTCTCAATTGGGAATTAAGAATCAACTGTTTCATTTCAAGAACCTCTTCATTCTCTCCCCAGGCTTGTCTATATTATGGACCTTCTTCTTCATTAAAAAAAAAAGGCAATTGTGAGAGTAACTAAACTATAGCAATTTTAGTCTCAATTTTCATATTTTCAAGCTTTCATTGCAATTAGCTTAATTCTCATTTAGTGTTAATTGAATTCTCATAGTAGAGTAATTTGCTTATTGTTATTAGCTTAATTTTGCACATTTCTTTCAAGTTCTTCGTGTAATTGCATCTTCATTCTTAGAATTAATTGCACATTCATCTTAGATTTATTTTATTTTGTTCAATTTTTCAAGCTTTTAAATCCTCCATCTTAGTTTGGTCTAATGGTTGTTGTCTCTCCAATCTAAGAGTAATTAAATACCCCAACTAATTAGGAGAATAGGTCAATTCACTATGAATCTATAAATTGAGTAATTTATACTCATTTTCATAATTCGATTTGTGAGCAATGACTATGTTGTGTCTATGGCTGGATTAGAGGTCCATGTTTAGCTATAAACATTGATTGGGCTAGAAACATTGATGATAGGAAAAGTACAATTGGATGATATTTCTTTTTAAGAGAAATATTAGTGACATGGTTGAGTAAGAAATAAATTTGTGCATCACAATCTACAGTCGAGGCAGGGTATGTAGCAGTAGCTATGAATTGTGTAAACATTGTATGGATCAAATGACTACTTTAAGGTATGCAAGAGGGGATTACCAATATAGTTACTATTTACTATGATAATCCAAGTGCTATCAACATATAAAATAACCTGGTGATGCATTCCAAGACCAAGCACATTTCTATCAAATATAATTTCTTGAGAGAGAAAGTTCAAGACAAGCATGTGATATTGGAGTATGTCAATTCAAAGGAGCAAATAGAAGATATATTCACCAAGCCATGACCAAAGGATTATTTTTAGTATCTTAGAGTTAAATTAAGGGTCCTTCCCCTATCCAATATTCACTAAAGAAAGATGCATGCTGCATCAATTCAAGGATTCATTAAAATATCTATTTTGTGAGTTGATTCTAGTGTTCACTCTTTAGGTGATGCCTGAAGTTTTGAAAAATGATTATGTATGCAATGAGATATTAGTACATGCTAGGTATGATCCACTACCTAAAAAAACTTTTTAGGAGTATGTATCTGTGGCATTGTTGTCAAACAGGGAGAATAATCTATTGATGATTATAGAGAAATGAAGATTGCTCATTAACACAAAGAGGGAGAAGATGGATAATCATTTTATATTAAGTTTATTTAAGCTCCCATTTTAGGAATCAAACTCAAGATCTTGCTATTAAAAAGAGAAGCAGTAACCACTGCACTGTAGACCAATGCCTAGAAGATGGATAATTGATGATCATAAGTAAAGAAATATAGAAATTAAGAATTAGAAGATAAGAGGTAGAATATAGATTAAATAATATAATAGAGATATCAGAGTATTGTCATAATCAATTGATAATGTTTCCATCAATGCCAAAGAGGGATATTGTTAACCTCAACTAATGGTGAAGATGATGAAGACCAAGATTAGAGGTATACAAGATTGTAGAAGGATTATATCAATTATTATTTTGTCATTTATGTCAAGAAATTGATTTATGGTTTATATTGAGTTTCCATATAATTAGGAGTATGATATAAGTTGAGAAAATTAAGGAAAAAGAAGGTGTGAAAAGGTGTGAAGGAGTTAGTGAAGTTGAAGAAATTAATTGGGAAGCTAATACAGATCAAACTTTAATAGGGTAATAATGGTTTAGTTATTTTCTACTTTACATTTGATGATATCAAGTCGGTAAGGAGATTGGACAAGTGAGAAAGGTTATAAATTTGATAAGGAAAAGAAAACAATTTAGTTACCAAGAAGGAATAAGTCATTTGATAAAAGGAAAGTAATTTTCAGAAAAGAGAAAGGAAGCCAAGACACTGAGTGCAAGGAGTTAGTTACCAAGTGAAGAAAACAAAATTTTGGTTGAAGGAAAAGTAAGGGCACCGAGCATGGAATAAAAATTAAATACAAGGATCATAACAATATTTAATGAAGACCCACAATGATATGGAAGATTCCAAGGATGAACAAGAGTTAGTTAAAGAGATCTACGATTAGGAAAATTCAAGGTGATGATCTATGGTAAAGATTTAAGTAGAAAAAAGTGAAGGTACAAGTTCCAAGAAAAGATCAAGTTCCTAGGTGATGATAACAACTTTTACCAACTTCCAAGTTCATTAAATCAGTTCAAGATGATGATTTGATGGTTCAGAATAAATAGAGGAAAACATAATCAAGTAGATTAAGAGGAAAAATGGAGTCAATATAAAGGATGAAATTGAATGAAAAATAAGTTGGCTAGTTGAAGTATTGATGTGTAATCGAGTGATGTGGTGATGAAGAAAAAGGTGGAAATTTGAGTCTACAACAAAGATTGATAAAGTGTTGAGGCTAGTGACTAGTGAAGGAATGAAGTGAATACAAAGAGAACACAAGGGATCTGACTAAGTAAGAGGTAGTTGCAGATTTATAGATCAAATATTATGTTGTTACTTATTAATATTTGTAGTAGAAAAAACTCTTAACTGAGTGGAATTAACAATCTTATTGTATATCCTTGAGAGAGGTGACATTCTAGAAGACTGTCCAAAGCCCTTTAAACATGCCACTCCTAAAAGGGTGAATATCCATAGATTTGAGGCAAATCCCCTAACAAGGTCACATTTAACAATGTACATTGTAATCTTTAACAAGATTGGCTCTTAAGTGAGCATAGCTCATAAAATTATTTGTATTGGTGGGTGACAATTCCCATTGTGGTTTTTCCCAAATTGGGTTTCCACGTTAAATGATGGTGTCAAATTTGTTGAATTTTTATTGTGTATGTTATTTGTTGATTACTTAAAGTTGATGATTGAAAAAGTTAATTTACTACTGTTATCGGTTACTACTGAAGTTTATCTTACTGAGTTGAATCAGAGTTAAATTTTTTAAGGTATAAAGAATGACTAATTATTGATTAACCCCCCTCTTAGTAATCTAACAATTCAATCATTGGGTGCCTAATTTTTAGGTACAACTCAATTTAAGGTTATAAAATGTCACAAGGGACACAAATAAGGATATAGGCCCTAAGTGATAAGGTGAATTATTTTATTAGAGGAAAAATAGAGGAGCACATTTAAAAATAATGGATAGCCTCAGGTTTTGAATGAATTGATCCAATATAGGGTTTTTAATGTTAATTTGAAAGTCTAATAAGTATTAGGAGAGCATGAAATAAATGTGGAAATCCATACATACTAAAATATGGCTAAAATGAGCACCTAATTAAGGGTTCTTACTTTTTAGGATGATACACTAATATACTATCACCATTTGGTTGATAAGTTATCAATCACTTATTTACACAAAGTTGGTAAGTAATCAATGAATTATTTTACACAAGGATTGTTAAGTAATTAGTGACCTATTTTATGCAAGGATATCAATGGTATAATATTTGTGACCTTGTAAAAAAGAAGTGGGATAAAAAAAATTGTGACCTTGGTATAAACAAGTGGCTTGTGGTCATGATAAGGTGATAATTTTGGTCTTCTAACTTTGGACATAAAAACATATCAAAAGATATCATTTTTGTGGCATTATTATCATATCGCACTATTTAGGGGAAAAATGGTTTCTAATGAGTTTAAAAATATAAAATGTGTGAGATGAATTCATTAGCTAACCACTTCCACACTAACATTTAAAATACAAGAGAAAGAGGGGCTTCCAAACATAACTCTCAATATAACCCAAGCTAGATTAGCAAAACCCAAGGCAATAAAGGGATTTCAATGCTATACCCAAATTATATTATGCAAGTACAGAAGAAATTCCTCTTTCATGCAATGTAGGATTTTATTTAAAAGATGTGTAAAAGTAGATGTGCAATTGAACCAATTGATTTAATGAGGTTAGTAAGATAGATCTAGATGCTAAATGTAAGCAATCAACCCAATTAAGATGTGAAAATAGGTCTAGATTAAGAAATGAAATGAATGATAAAGTACTCACCTTGAAATGTGTAGAAGAATGTGCCTTTCTACTAAAAAAAATGTAGATCTAAACTTGTGAAAGAAATTCAAACTACAGAGTCACGATCACAACAGAAAACCTAGAAAATGTTGTTTTTCCTAATCCTCTAAGAATAGGTCGACCAGGTCACCATGTTTCAGAATAGGTCGACCAGGTAACTATGTTCTAGAATAAGTCACATAGGTCACCATGTTCCAAGATACCATAGAAAAGTTGACCCAACTTCTTCAAAAATGTCTCAGCAAGTAGTTTCCAAATATATGGTTGTAATTATGATATCTTGTTCCTCCACATAGAAAAGCTTATTTTTGGGTTTGCATATATGAGGGATTGCATTGGTCAAGCCATAGATTGAGGAATCAAGCTTGACATTAGAATGTAGATATGTAAAGGAAACAAGAAAAATGTAATTATTCACCTTGCTTGTAGAAACCCTTGTCTATAAGAATTTTGTGATGTTTATATGTTGTACATATTGAATTTGCAATAACAAATGTAGGAAATCTCCACAAATGTAATAGATCTACCAAAACCACATCATGGAGCCATGGATGTAAATGTGCACCAATGAATAAGATGATGAAAGCCTCAATATAAATATCCTCCCTTGATGGCCAATAAAGTTGTAGATCTTGAAGAGGAAATGATCACAAAGGATCCTTGAATATTTGATGAATGCCTTGAATTATTGATGAAAATATGCTTTCTTGAATGCTTGATCTTGCATGTGTGATTGATATAGTAAAAATTACCCATCAAAATGAGGTTCCTAGGCTTCCTTTTATATTGGTTTCCTGGTAGGAAAACAAAGCAAGCCGATGGGGCATCCTATTTTTCAATTTAATTCCATGAGACAACATCAATCCTGAGACTTAAAATACCTAGGCAACAAGTTGACCTGGTTGACATATTCCAGAATAGGTTGACCTAATCAACTTAATGCAAGGTTAGCCCATAAGGAGATAACCCTAGGGTCTCAAAGACCACATAGTTGAAAAGGTAAAAAAATGGGACAAAATAGGAGAAGGGAGTCGTGAACGAATCTATCCATGGTCCATAAAGTTGATAAAGGGATGAAAGATAAAAGGTATTAAATAATGAGTGTGTCCATTTTAAGAGGATACGTTTAGTCCCCACTTTAGAGGGAGTATGAGTTTCCTCAAACTCATGGTAAAGTAGATCAAAGATCAAGAACTGATCTTACCCTGACTAAGGAGATGAAGAAATCATCAAGACCCCAATGGACTTGAGTATTCATCATATTTAGAGCCAAAATAAGAGATATGTCACTAACAATAAAGTGTAGCCAACTCACCCAATAAGGTTTGTGTCCCTTATTGTGAACTACATAGGAAAAAGAAAAAGATTTTCTACAATAAGAGATGGCATTGAATGGTCTAGCAAGTGTGTATGGCATTCTATTCAACCCATCAAAGATGAATTGAATGGTCTAGCAAGTGTGTGTAGCATGATAGTCAATTCATTAAAAGGTTTCAACCTCAAGGGAACTCCATGTCCCAAAAATAATAATAGAAAGATGACCCATGCATAAGAATGTGTGTGTCCTTAAGGGATCAAAAGCATGATCAGGCTTCCCAAAACATCAATAGTCCAAAGAGGGATCAAACAATAATTAGGCCTTCCAAACTATTAGTAATCTAAAGAGGGGTCAAAAATAAAGGATCAGGCCTCCTAGACTGTCAATAATCCAAAGAGAGATCCAAAAGAAAAAACACCAAGCCCAAGTGAAATATTAATAGTTTGATAGAGGAAACTAAATTGTCAACATCTGTATGTGCAAAAGTGAGTGGAGTGTATGTTCCCACATTAAAGATACTAGAAAATTCCTCAATGGGAGAAATTTATTTAACAAAAGCATACATGCATCCATAAAGAACATTTCCACTATGAAATTCCACCAAGAGAGAACACTTCAAGGAAAATAAACACATGAAAAAATAGAGAACACCAAGGGATCCACTAACTTTGGGGTTAGTATGATCATATGATAATATGTAATATTTTATCAAGTATGAAATGTCATCATTCCCTAAAGGAAGTATAACTACAACATAATGGAGGAAAACGAACGTAAGAGGTACAAAGAAGAGTCTTTTTAGGTTAGCGACACAGAGACCAAAAATAATCAGTTCTACTATGTCGCAACCATTCAAGTAGACTACATAAGGGAACATATATGAATAATAGCACACAGACATATATATATATATATATATATATATATATATATATATATATATATATATATATATATATATATATATATATATATATATATATATATATATATATATATATATATATATATATCTGTGTGTGTGTGTGTGTGTGTGTGTGTAAAGACACAACTGGAGGAACACTTGGAACCATAGTTGGAAGAGGATTGAAATAAGTAAAAGGAACATTATAGTTAGAAGGTTGTGACATAGGAAGGGATATAGGAGGAACACCCATGGAAAGAGAGGGAACCATTGTAGTCACCAAAGAAGGGGTATAAGTAGGAATACTAGGTAAAGGAACATAAGAAAGTTCGACACTAGTAATCAGAGGAACAAATCTTAGATCTTGAACTTCTTGAGCTAAAGGTTTAACATTTGAATGCATGAGGTGAGTAATACCACGAAGAAGATTAACACCTTGATCATTATCATGAAGAACTTTCTTAAGAGCATCTATAGCTTGAATAAAATCTTGATTATGGTTTTCTTGAATAAGCCAATTACCCATTTTATCAAGTTCAGTTGAGATTTTTTGGACTTGTTCAAGAGGATATCTTAAAGCATCATCCTCATCATGAGATGAGTGAGAAGAGTTTTTCTCCATAGTAGGGTTGGAATCATGAATAATCAAATTGTCATCCGGGATCCTAAGGAAAGGAGAAGAAGATTCAAGATCAAAGGCACCCATGAGTCTATGATTTCTTCTAACCGAAATGTTATAGGTAGGACTAGAGGTAGTAAAGCTCATATACCAATGCACCACAAATGAACTAAACTTGCAAAACAAAAAACATGAATAAATGAATGTTTTTGTTTTTTTATTTTTATTTTATATGAGATGCAAACACAAAATAAATCTAATACATGCAAGATCTAACACCATAAAAGAAAGAGTTGTCTATCGTGAGTTCATCAAAATGTAAGATATATATATAGATATAGATATAGATATAGATATAGATATAGATATAGATATAGATATAGATATAGATATAGATATAGATATATGAATGATTGTGTGGGGTGTGGAATGTGATGGGAAATATAAGATCCACCTCTAAATCCAAATTCTCAAAGGAGAGATCCAAATTGATCAACCCAAAAGGTTAATGCATAAAAGAATCAATCTATAGAGAATGTGAATAAAGAAGAAAACTTTATATGTAGTTATAAAAACTATGTATTGAAATCTTAATTGAATTGAAGACAAATATTAACCTCAAAATAGGGTAAATCTGGAAAATGTTGTTTCCTGATGTCTGTGTATAGTTTCAAGAAATTTTGCAACCAGATCCAAGCTAGAAATGCAGAGATAGAGAAAACCCAAAAACCTTTTTCTAATTTGATGAAGGTCAACATTGACCCAAAGCCAGGGTAAGATCTTACCCCGGGGTACAATCTTACCCCCAAAAGTTGACCTTGACCTACATTGCTCTGACAGAAATTTTGTTCGCAAATCTTGAAAGTTTATTGAAAAGGCTACTCATATCTGCAATGATATTTGTTGTCCCGCACCTACTCTTACAAGAAAAAGGGTTTTGTTTATTAGATCAGGGGTTTTCCTTAGTCAAACCCCAATTTGGAATCAACCTTGAAATATAATTAAAATTGCAATGTATATAAACAAAGTAAATGGAACTATTCACCTTGCTTATGTTGAAATCCTTGTGGAGGATTAGAATCCTTATATCCACATGTGTGGATGAATGTAGAATCAAATGTAGGATGTCTCAAATCAATGGCATTAGATCTTCAACACTAATATTGAATGGATCTTGGACTAGGAGGAAGCTTGAATGGATGTGGATGGAGAAATCTTCAACAAAAAAGCCCTAAAGAGATTGAATCATTCAATGGATATCAATGGATCTCATTGATGAATTGAATGCTTGAATGCTTGAATTCTTGAATGCTTTGATGCTTGAAGAGGAATGAATACCTGGATGCTTTCCTTCTCCTTCTTGCTTACTTGATAATTTATTGATCACAAAAAGTGGATGTGAAATTGAGATATATCATGGATGTCCAAATGAAAGAGGAAGGCTTCCTTTAATACAAATCTAGGGAACAAACTTCTAGAGAGGCAGACATATAAGAAATAAATTTCCATGAATTGAACACCCCTAGAAATGGACCTAAATTAAATATCATTTAAAAGTTTACCATTCTGAAATCTAAAACAGTCGACCCAGAAGCGGGAAATAAAAGTTTTTGAAGCTCGACATCCCAAAACTTCCAAAACCTAAAATTTGGACCCGGGGTCAAGGTCAAGGCTGACTATGACCTAGGTCAAGGTCAAGGTTATCCTTGACCTAGGTTAAAGTGAAGGTCAACCTTGACCCACAAGGTCATCCTTGACCCAAAAAGTCAAATTTCTTAGTTTCTTAGAAAAAGATGACATAAAGAGGTTGGAAACAAGAGGGAGAAAAGAAAAATAGGGGGGAAAAAGTCAGATCCAGTCAAATACCCATTCAACGTGCTTGACATGACCCCAGACCACCTACTCGAAGGGCTAAACTAGTCCTAAATGGAAGTGCCTCCATTTTTCAATGATACATTTAGCCCCCACTTTAGCAAGAGTATGGACTCGATGCAAACTTTTGGTAAAGGAGATCATAATGAAAAGATAATCTTTTGAAATCAAAGGGGCAAAGAAATCCTCAAGCCCCCAGGGACTCAAGTCTTTATCAATTCCAAGATCACAATAAGAGATACATCTCAAGAAAAGAGAGAGAAGAAGGTGTGATTATCTCACCCAATGAGAACCGATGTCCCATTGTGAACAACACAAAGAAACAATGCAACTGCAAAGATGGAATTGAACCACCTAGTGAATGTGGCTACTCACTAGTCAACCCATTAAAGATTCACTCTTAGGAATATCTTATTCCACAAGAGAAAAACCAAAAATAAAAGAGATCTAGTCTTAAGGACACCTCCGACCTTAAGGAATCAAAAATTTGAAATTGGATGGATCAAGAGATCCTATAAAATAAAAGTCTGTGCTTTAAGGATTAGTCACTAATCCATAAAGGAAGAGAAGAGCCTTGAAGAATATATGTATCTTGAAAGTGCATGTGTGCAATAGGTGAGAAGAGTGTATGTCCCCATGTTAAATTCATTGCTAACACTTTAACAAGAGCAATGGCTTGAATAGAAACATAAACAACTCCACTGATTATGTTTCCACTACGATATGCCCCCAAATGAAGACAAATTAGTGTTGAATTTGATAACCATCAAATCTTCCCAAGAACACCTGCATGCAAGACTGTCACAAAGAAGAAGCAAAAAGACAGAAAGCTATGGCGGCCAAAAGGCCAGAGACTGCAAAACCATGTTGCAAGAAAATAATCTTCTATTAACAATGATGAAAATAATACAATCTCCTTATTGAAATGAAAGAAGTGAATCCTTATAAAAGGAAACACGAAACCCTAAAGGCTAAAACCCTAAAGAATTATAAAGCGCCTAAGTGAAACTTAAGCCTAGAGTATGATAAACTAATAATTAAATGATTTAATTATTAGCTAACATAAGACTACTCTAACACCCCCCCTTAAGTGTAACTTAGGGAGAAGCAAAAAAAGCTAAACTACTGCAGAAAGCAGGAAAGATGGGTCCCGGCAACTAGGCCTGATCAGGTACCCAAACATAAAGCAAAAGATGTCCCAGAGAAAGGAACAAGAAGAGAGCAAGAAACTCCTCTGAAGCATGTCTGAAAACTCTGTCAGAAGATACTGCTGGAACCCCCACTGAAGTGCATGACCAGGTAGAGAAGACAAGTGTCTGAAGAGCTGATCAATCGAACCAGGAAGCAATAGAACCAACAGGTGAACCCCCCCATAATGCTGAACTGGGAGAGGTGACAGGAACACTGAAATGCGATGCCAGAAACAGCTGCAAAAGAAGAACCAGGAACACCAACAGTGCAACAGAAGCACACAAACAGGATAAAGGGCGGTGTCATAGACACAGTCTACATGGGCTAATGTCATGGAAGGTACGCTCACTTGACAAGAGTGGATGCGCCTATAGTGGCAAATGCATCAGAATCCCCCCATGGCACTTTATAACTGAGTGCGAATACTAAAACTGAACCAGGTGAAAAAGATCCCAAAATGCAGAAGAGGGCACTTTATCTTAGTGCGTTTACAGAACAAAGATACATCAGAAAGAGCATGCAAGCTCAGAAGTCAGAAAGAAGAGTGCACTAAGAAACCAGAAGAAGAGATCCCCGGACCTGTAGAACCAAGCACACCACCAGAGGGCATAAACTGCATAACTCGGAGGAGTGAAAACCTGGAGCAGAATCTGGAAGAAATACCTCTGCCACTGAATAGTACATAGAATTAGCTTTCCGACGATATCTCGTTTGCCGAAAAAGGAGTCCGGATGAGCCAGATATGACTCCCGGAAGGCAAAAAGAGACATCAGACTTCAACAGAAAAAAACACTGTTGAAATGGTGGAATCAAAAACCCTAACCTCCACCATCGAAAAGTGCTCGGAAAGAGCTTTCCGACGATATATGGAAGTCAGAAAAAGACCTCCGTATGCTCCCTGTAGAGCGAAAAAGGCCCAAGTACCCCCAAAAAACTCACCAAGGCATGTTTTAAGCCCCTGGGGCTAAAAAAAAAGGGCCCCTGGGCGCATGGCGCGCGCAGGGGGCTGGAACCGGAGCTCCCGGTCATCCATATGACCGCCTTTAGGGCCCGCGGGCTTAAAAACCCGCCGGGGGCCCAGGCGGCGGCGCGGCCGGCGGAGCGGTGCGCCGCTGGAGCGGAGCGGGGCCGGGAGGCGGCTGGGGCCGTGGAGGAGCTGCTGTGCAGAGCGGAGCGGGGCCGGGAGGCGGCTGGGGCTGCGGAGCGGAGGCAGCGGCTGTGCAGTCGGCGGAGCGGCGGTGGGCCGGGCGGAGCGGGGGCCGCTGAATGCGGCGGAGCGGGGGCCGGGGCCCGCTTGAACGCGGTGGCCGCTCGGGCAGTGGCTGCTATGCGGTTGCTGCTGGGCGGTGCGGGGGTGGCCGCTGGGCGGCGCCCCCCAAAAATTTATTTTTTATTTTTTAAAAATCGCCGTCTCGATCCGCGTGCCAGGTCGTACGGCCTGGTACCTAAAAAATTTTGCCTCAAATTGCAAAAGTGTCCAAAATGGACAAATTTTATATGGATTCTGGCTATCTCGAACCTTCCGGACGCAATGGTGGCATCCGTTTTTGCTCAAAATACCTCCAAAATTATTTTTTTTTCTTTTTTGCAGGCAAAAAAGAAACAAAAAATAACGTCCTACTTCTGAATCACTTCAACAAAAACACGAACAGCGAGCAGCAAGATGGCTCTGATACCATGTTGAATTTGATAACCATCAAATCTTCCCAAGAACACCTGCATGCAAGACTGTCACAAAGAAGAAGCAAAAAGACAGAAAGCTATGGCGGCCAAAAGGCCAGAGACTGCAAAACCATGTTGCAAGAAAATAATCTTCTATTAACAATGATGAAAATAATACAATCTCCTTATTGAAATGAAAGAAGTGAATCCTTATAAAAGGAAACACGAAACCCTAAAGGCTAAAACCCTAAAGAATTATAAAGCGCCTAAGTGAAACTTAAGCCTAGAGTATGATAAACTAATAATTAAATGATTTAATTATTAGCTAACATAAGACTACTCTAACAATTAGGGGAAATACCACATAAACGTACAAAGAACACAGAAGGGATCTACCTACTATGGAGTCAGTATGATCATAAGATAATATAAATAATATTATTTGTTATGCCGAAAAGTTGAGCAAAACACAACTACAAATTTTTCCTAAAACCTACTAACTAACTACAACATACCGACAAACACAACAAAGTTGTGAAACACTAACATGCAAGACCTATAGTGCACGCAAAATGGTGCAAAGAGAAAACTGATGACTACCAACACTGAAGTGTCTAGCAACACCTCAAGGGTCAAACCATACTAGGTTGACCATGTTTGACCAAAAGTTAAACCTTAGCAAAATAGCTCTAAACAAAACTATAAGGTTCCCTAGACTACTAGCTTGATTGGCATGCAAAATGAGACAGTTGACTAAAAGTCAATTAGAGTTGACCAAAAGTCAACTATGCATTGAAGTACATACAACCAAGCCCAAGGGATACAAAAAGCATTATAAAATACTAGGGCATGCAAACTAAGGCATTTGACCAAGGTTTGACTAAGGGTTGACCAAAAAGTCAACTGTGCCCAAAAATGTCCTACAAGGGTTCTACTAAGTCTAAAACATGCCAGGGTAAGATTAATGCATGCAAACTAATGTGATGATCATGGTTTGACTAAGGTTGACCAAAAAGTCAACCATGCTTTAAGAGAGACTTGCTAAAAACATCCAAGGCATAATATAAGAATGAGAAGTCTGAGCATGCAAAATGAGACATTCGCTCAAGGTTTGGCTAAAGCTGGCTGAAAGTCAACTGTGCACTAAAGATGACCTCTAAGAAAAACTAACTACAGGCTCGATGACAAGAAGATGTTAGAAACGAACTACCGACATAACGTAGTCTAAAATTAAATTCGATCGGATAAGAATATAAATAATATCTTCAAGGTCAAGTCTACTTTAAATAAATCATTATCTTAAGAAATGAATTTATTTATTCAACAAAATAATCTATTAGAACATATCATTGAATACTTAATTTAAAATTAAACTAATCAACTTAATGACAAATTATTCTTCAATTTTAAAAAAACACTAGTACAAATGTAACTTCTTTATTTTAAGACCTTATATAGAAACTTTATAAAAAATCTATTGCTAATTAAATAATAATAACAACTAATTTATAATCATAATCTTAATTCATTATAACAATCTTGAGAAAGATTTATTTAAACACTTAATATCTAAACTAATTTGTATTCAACAAAACCTAATCAGAATAACTTAATACAAATTTAACTAACTAAACATTGCATATTAAAATTCTAATTAACAATTAAAATTGTTAATATGATTTAAAAAATCGATGCAAATACCACCTACCCCTTTTTATATTAATAAAACATTATTACTTTATTTTTACAAATCCCAGGCCGAAGGCCGACAGAGGTTTTATGGCATTTCAGCGGCACTGGGCTCTTTGGTGGCCGCAGTAGGCAGTACCACCGTGAGCAGTGAGGATAGGAGCGGTGGTGGCTGGGGTGGAGCAGAGAGGCTGCGGTGGCGATGACAGACTGGCAGAAAAGGGCCAGCGGAGGGAGGGAAATGACAGCGTTAAGGAGGGAAGGGAGGTGCGGAAGCACGCATAGAGGCGGCGAAAAGGGGAGGAAAGGAGGAAGGGTGGGTGGAGGGTACTACGACAGCAAAGTAGAGGCACACAACAGAGGTGGAAGGAGAGGTGATGGCAGAAGGGAAGGTAGAATGAGCTCCGCTTGGTGGCGGACGGAAGAAGGGGAAAGAGGAGAGTGTTGGTGGCTCCTGCGCACGCACAGAGCACGGCAGCGGAGTAGTGGAAGGGTGGAGAAGAGGAGGAGGGGTGGCAGCGTGGAAGAGAAAGGCACAACACCACGCCCGGCCTCCGCCATCCATCAAGCAAAAGGAGGAGATGCAGGGGGTGCGCAGGTGGGGATTTGGGGGTTTCTGCCCCTTCCTATGCCACCCAATTTTTTTTTTAATATTACTACTTGCCCAGCGCTCTACGCATGAGCCATAGAGGGTAATACATTTTTTTTTAAGATTTACATATTATAGTATATGCGTATAACTTATATGCATATATTATAATATGTAAACATGCTTATATTAGAGTAAAGGAAATATAATCATGACCATAATAATACTAAAATATTAACTAGTGAAATTTAAATCTTAAATCATAAAACAACGAACACTTAGATGAATAATATTTCTATTTTAAAAGCATAAATGGATATTATAATTTGGGGCTCACAACATGAGAGAAGACTAAATTTGTTTTGAGCATTTTATTTTTTTGAAGAATTTTTCCAGAATTATTTTCTAAGGAATGATAAAATATTATATATATTTTTTTGAATACTAAAGCTCAACGACCTATAAAGAAATTCTTGTCTTAATCCAACACCCAAAATATTTACAAATAAGAATTCTAACTAGATTATATAAATCTCTAAATCTTGCAATTGTAAACTAATAAGATAAATTTAACTTAATGAATCAGTAGTGTATTCTTAAACAATCAAGAATTTATTTTATTTTATGCAACATAAGTTTCTCTATTTAAGAAAATTATTGCCATAAAACAATTTGAATTTTGACTATTATAAGGCAATGAATAACTATATTTGCTTCCACTACCCAAGTGTCTTTCAAAGTATGGTAGTAGCACATACCAAAATATAGATTTCCCAACCTCTTTTCTTAATTCCAAGTTTAAAATATGGTTACATTACCCATAGGTTCTCCATAATACAATAAGCATAATATAATTTCAAAACAATAATAGGCTACATATTTCCTTAAAAGTCCTTATACAAACTTTTCAATAATGAAATCCTTAAAACAATATAGGTTACAAATGATGATTTTCCAATTATCCCCATTTCACACATAAGGGTACTATGCAAAACTCCCATCAAGAACCTGTAACAAGATGAGGTTCACCATGGAGGCTCACCTCCCAACCTAGGCCTTTTTAAAGCCACCCCCGAGCTTGGGGATCCAGAAAGGAATGGGATACAAACATGAACTCACAAAACTCACATAAAACAAACATATATATAAACCCACATTTAAAGCTTCTCAACACATGCTAGAATAAAAGGAAGGTCTCCAAGAGGCCTTCCTGAAAATAGGGGTAGTGGTAGACCTCACAGTAGGAGAAAGCCAAGTATACAAAATAAAAACCTCAAGCCACACATGGACTTGGAACGACCATCTTCACAAGATGCAGTCATAAAATACACCTCCTTATGCCCCCCCAAAAGCCCTCAGGCCATACTTGGCATCATGGGTATCATGAAACCCCATGTCTTTCCCTCAATAGATGGGAGACTCTACACTAAACCGGAGTCATTTCCACCACCCCTTCAAGGTTACTCTATCCTCCTAAGGGTGAGTGTGCCTTGAAGAATTCCATCCAAAATTATACACAAAATAAAACTCTAAAAACTCAACTTGAAAATTACTTAAAATTTACATAGGACTCCAGTAATGGAGTTTCAAGCTCAAGAACATCAAGAATTTATGAAATCTACTATAAAGAAGACCAACCTTACTCCAAAGCTAAAGGGGACTTGAAATTTTGAGAAGAGCTTTCCTTCCAAGTTCTTTCCTCCAAAAGACTTCCTCAATTCTTAATTTGTCTCTAAGAATAGAGACTGGGTGAACACCCAACTCATCCTAAAACCTTTCCTAAATAGGAAAACCTCCAACATGACCAAGACTAACTGAAAGGTGAGGTGACCCTAACCATCCCTTTCTTCCCACTTGCCTTCATTCTCCATGAATGGAGTTAAATGCAACTTGGGAAGAAGAGAGAGGTTAACCAAACTTACACAACTCCTCAAATTTGCTCAAGTTTAAAATGAGACTTTAGGGGAGCAATAAATGATTTTAGAGGCTCATTAATGACTGAAAATGACCCCTAACCCATAGGGTACCAAGTTGGGTAGCTAAAACTGACCCCGGTTAACCTATGGGAGCCCAAATGACCCTCCTAAACTTCCCCTAAAGTTAACCCACTGATTTCTAAATCAAGATAACCATCTAGAAACTTCTAACCTTGGGGTAAGTTTGGGTACTACACATAGGTAACCTTAGTTAACCCTCTACCTAACCATGGTTCCCCTTACTAGCCATGTCAACATTAAATTGCAACAATTGCCAAAATTGGCACAATGAATTAAAACAAATGACATGGCTTATTTACATTAACATTTACTAATTTAAATACACACATTCAAACCACATTTACGAATAAAATACTTATACAATGAGGTCCATGTTTTTTAATATAAACAGGACCTTGGAATGCATAGAATTTCACATAGGTTCCAATATAGGGTCCCCGATTTAGATCCATAGTCAACTATCCTTGCACACTCATTGCACACATCAGTAGATCCAAAACAACATGATATAGAAACATACTATGACATTAATAATTCATTGCATATAACTATATTTGAATTCATACTTAAATAAGCATAGTATCAGTTTCCTAAACCAAATTCCATCACGGTTACCTCTAAACAATTGATCATAAATATGACATCATCATAGCTTAAACTAAATCAAAACATGTAGTGTCTCAAGTGTACCTTGATTACATAATCAGGTACTAAATATATAACATAGGATTCCACATATCCTCAAATACATAAGAGTCTCAGAAGCTTAAATCATGTCTAAGTACATAATCACTGAAAGCATAGAAAACACTGAAAGCATAACAAAATAAAGCAGTGAAACAAGGACAGTCTAAGGTAGGTGTCATATTATTCCAAATGAATTGACATCATTCCCCAAAGAAAGTAGAATTACAATCACAATGGAGGAAAGGACACAGAAGAGTTACAAAGAATAATCTTTTTGGACCATGGCATGGAGACCAAAAAGAATTAGTGCTACCAAGTTGTGGATCCAAGCAGATTACACAAGGAAACATTTATGAACAATAGAACAAGTACAACATAACATGAAACAACATATAGAAGAATAGAGATACATATAGAGAATTAGCACAATAGGTTAGATTCCTTTATTACCTTGCACCAATAGAGCAACAAGGGTCATATAAAAGAATCTAACAAACATTTAACAAACACATTATGGGAGAAGTACAGTATGACAGACAAAAACACAAAAGGCTAACATGAAGGGAAAGACAATCAAGTGTGCCACCTACTCTCCCCATCTTGTTCTGTATCATTTAGGGAAGGTGGGTAACTTGCAGGAGGGACTATATCCAACACAGTAGGAATGATAGCTAGTTCCAAACAAGGATCCTCTTGAGAATCATGATGTTCAATACTAGGTGTAATTGTTAATTGTGATGAAACCATATTAGGTAAATTAGTATCAATGTCAATAGTCTAATATTCATCATTATCATCATCAAAAGTATCTTCTTCATCTAGATTAATTGAAATAGGATCCAAGATACGAATAGAATCATCATAATCATGCATCTTAACATCATTATTAGCATTAACTTCTTCTAACACATCATGCATAGATTGATCAAAAGAAGGTAAAGAAATTTGAATAATAGTAGTACAAGCCTTAGCCTAAGCATGCTGATTTTTATGACATTCATTAGCAGATCGATTACATTTCATCTTGTTTGAAATATGTTGAGAACTAGGACGAACAACTACCAAATTCTTCATAGGTTCTATAGGAGGATTAGTAGGATTATCAAAAAACTGACAAGCAATTATAGGAACTTGATTAAAAGAACTAGAAGCCATAGTTAAAGGAGGTATGGAAGGTGTAGGCAAAAGACCACAATTAGGATCCATTATAGGCATGCTTAACTCAAGAATCTTGTGATGTTTATAGGCTTGATATGAGCGAAAGAGATTATCAGGTCGAGAAGGACATGAATTAGGTAATGAAGGCCAAAATAAGTTAGGTGTAGCACAATCCCTGGGCGTAGAAGGTTGATATAAACTATTGTTAATCATCTTCACTTTGTCATCATGAATGAATTTAATGCATTTATGGATAGGGGAAGCAACAACATACATGGCATTCAACCAAGGAAAACCAAGCTTAACTTGAAATTGATCGGAAGTAGGAACAACAACAAAGGTAGTATTCATGATTTTACCACAAAGTTCAACCAAAAAATTAATAGAACCAAATGATGGATATAGAAAACCATTACAAGTTTGAGTCCACACATCAGATGTATCATAAGAATCACATTGCAAGTTTTTCATAAAAATATTTTCTTCAATAATAACATTGACTAAGGATGTAGGATCAACTAGACAACCATGTGTAGGTATCTTAGAAATCATAGAATAAATGTAAAGGGGACCATCATAAGCTTTAATATTCTCAGAATCATCAAAGGTAATCAAGAGTTCCCAAGGTCTTTTATTTTTAGGTTGTTTTCGAGGTTTGGGTTGATTTTTTGGTTTAGGCTTAGGTTGAGGTTGAGGTTGAGTTTGAGTCAGTGGTAGAGATTCAAGTGGAGATGAAACAACATGATCCACATGGTTAATAGTATGATTGAGGTCATCCATCTTTGAATCATAAAAAATATCCAGAGAAGATGGTTGAACAATGGTATTAGTATCATGTGTAGGTAAAGGATTTGTGTAGATTTGAAGGTTTTGATTAGGAGGAGAAATAGACATGTTCCCACTACCATCAAAATTATCAACAAATAAGGGATTAGAATAAATCAAATCTTGAACCTTATGTTTTCAAGAATAGCACTTCTTAGTATCATGGCCATGTTGATGATGGTATTGACAAAAAGTTTTAGGGTCAAAAGATTTAGATGCAATCATTGCAGGTAAAAGAGGTTGAATAGGTGGTAAAGTAATCATATTAGTAGTTAACAACTTATTCATGATAGAATTTAAAGATTTAGAGAGAGGAGTAAACGTATGATTCAGACGAAAAGCAATGGATGCAAAAGTGGCATTGTGAGATGCAGTAGCAACTTGATCAATAACTATATTCATTTGTTTGTTATCTTGACATAGTTGTTAGGCTTTTGAAATTTTTTTGCATTAGGAGAAACATCACTCTTATCAACTGGAACAGGAGCCATTGGAGTGTTTCTCTCAAATTGACTCACTTGTAATTGATAATGATGAAGCGCAGTACAAAGTTGTTGAAAAGAGGTAATTTCAGTAAGAAAAATCTTATCTCTAATATCCTTTTGCAAATTTCAAATAAAAATACATTGAATATCAATGTCAAGAATGGGATAAGAAATCTGAGCATGTAAATGCTTAAATCTACCAATGAATTCAATCAATTTTTCTTTCATGTTTTTTTTACAATGCATCAAATCCGTCAAAGATACTTGCGGACGAATGTTATTTTGAAATTGTTGAATAAAAGCATTAGCAATTTTTGGAAAAGAGTCAATAGAATAAGGAGGAAAGGAAAAAAACCATTGCAAGGCTTTATCATGGAAGGTTCTAGCAAATAGCTTGGCTAAAATCCTATGATCATGAGCATAGTCACTAAAAAGGATTTTAAATGTTTTAACATGAGTAATAGGGTCTCCTTTTCCATTGTAATTCTCGAGACAAGGCATATCAACTTTCTAAGGGATAGGAGTATGAATGATTTCTAGGGATATAGGACTTCCCATGTCACATGTAGGAATGCTAAACTTGTTTTGAGTTAAGGAAGAAAGTTTTCATTGTAAAGATGACACAATTTGAACCAAACTAATGATTGTTGAATCATTAGAGGAAATAGTAGACACAACAACATTAGAAACACTAGGCAAAGTGTAAGAAGCAATAGGAATGGAAGACATAACTAGAGGAACACTTGGAACCATAGTTGGAAGAGGATTGGAATAAGTAAAAGGAACATTATGGTAAGAAGTTTGTGATGTAGGAAGGTATACAGGAGGAACACTCATAGAAAGAGAGGGAACTGTTGTAGTCACTAAAGAAGGGGTATAAATAGGAATACTAGGTAAAGGAATAGAAGAAGGTTTGACACTAGTAATTGGAGGAATAAATCCTAGATCCTGAGCTTCCTGAGCTAAAGGTTTAACATTTGAATGCACGAGGTGAGTAATACCACAAAGTAGATTAACACCTTGATCATTATCATGAAGAAATTTCTTAAGAGCCTTTATAGCTTGAATAGAATATTGATTATGGTTTTCTTGAATAAGCCAATTACCCATTTTATCAAGTTTAGTTGAGATTTTTTGGACTTGTTTAGGAGGAACTCTTAAAGCATGATCCTCATCATGAGATGAGTGAGAAGATTTTTTCTCCATAGTAGGGTTGGAATCATGAATAATCAAATTGTCATCCAGGATCCTAAGGAAAGGAGGGGAAGATTCAAGATCAAAGGCACCGATGAGTCTACGACTTCTTCTAACCAGAATGTTATAGGTAGGACTAGAGGTAGTAAAGCTTATATACCAATGCAACACAAATGAACTAAACTAGGAAAACACAAAGCATGAATAATTGAATGTTTTTGTTTTTTTATTTTTATTTTTACATGAGATGAAAACACATAAAATAAATCTAATACATGCAAGATCTAACACCATAAAAGAAAGAGTCTTCTATCACAGGTTCACCAAAATGTAAGATATATATATATATATATATATATATATATATATATATATATATATGAATAATTGTGCGGGGTGTGGAATGTGATGGGAAATATAAGATCCACCTCTAAATCCAAATTCCCAAAGGAGAGATCCAAATTGATCAACCCAAAAGGTTAATGCGCGAGAGAATCAATCTATGAGAATGTGAATAAAGAAGAAAACCTTATATTTAGTTATGAAAATTATGTATTGAAATCTTAATTGAATTGAAGATAAATACTAACCTCAAAATAGGGAAAATCTAGAAAATATTGTTTTCTGATGTCTGCATACAGTTTTGGGAAATTTTGCAACCAGATCCGGGCTGAAAATGCAGAAATAGAGAAAACCTAGAAACCTTTTTTTGATTTGATGAAGGTTGACCTTGACCTAGAGTCAGGGTAAGATCTTACACCAGGGTACAATCTTACCCCCAAAAGTTGACCTTGACCTACACTACTCCGACGGAAATTATTTTCGCAGATCCTAAAAGTTTTCCAAAAAGGGTACTCAAATCTGCGCTGATATTCGTTGTCCCACACCTACTCTTGCAAGAAAAATGGTTTTATTTTTTGGATGAGGGATTTTCCATGGTCAAATTCCAATTTGGAATTAACCTTGAAATATAATTGAAATTGCAATGTATATAAATAAAGTAAATGGAACTATTCACCTTGCTTATGTTGAAATCCTTGTGGAGGATTCAAATCCTTGAATCCACAAGTATGGATGAATGTAGAATCAAATATAGGATGTCTCAAATCAATGGCATTAGATCTTCAACACCAATCTTGAATGGATCTTGGACTAGGAGGAAGCTTGAATGGATATGGATGGAGAAATATTCAACAAGAGGGCCCCAAAGAGATTTAATCCTTCAATGGCTATCAATGGATCTCCTTGATGAATTGAATGCTTGAATTCTTGAATGCTTGGATGCTTGAAGGGGAATGAATACTTGGATTATTCCTTATCCTTCTTTCTTACTTGATAATTTCTTGATCAAAAAAAGTGGACGTGAAATTGAGATATATCGTGGATGTCCATATGAAAGAGGAAGGATTCCTTTTATACAAATCTAGGGAACAAACTTCTGGAGAGGGTGAAATATAAGAAATAAATTCCCATTAAGTGAAAATCCATAGAAATGGACCTAGATTAAATATCATTTAAGAGTTTACCATTCTAAAATCTAAAACAATAGACCCAGAAGTGGGAAATAAAACTTTTTGATGCCCGACATCCTGAAACTTTTGGAACCTAAAATTTCAACCTGGGGTCAAGGTCAACGTTGGCTCTAACCTAGGTCATGGTTGAGGTCATCTTTGACCTAGGTCAAATTCAAGGTCAACCTTGACCCACAAGGTCTTCCTTGACCCAAAAAGTCAAAGTTCTTAGTTTCTGAAATTTTTTTTTCCAAAAAGAGGTTGGAAATAGGAGGGAGAAAAGCAGAACAGGGGGAAATAACCATATGCAATAAAATACCCATTCAAGGCACTTGAAATGACCCCAAACCACCTACTCAAAGGACTAAAATAGTCCTAAATGGAAGTGCTTCCATTTTCTAATGATACAATAACATATAATGAAAAATAGAAAAAGAGATTTACAAATAGAAGAAGATGTATGGCATGTTCGATTACTTTATCATCTTGTGCAAAAAGAGAAACAAGAGTCATCTAAAGTGATCTAGAAAAACATATAACAAAGAGCACAATGTGGGAGAAACACAACGTGAACACACAAAGACCACCATTCTATAGAAGTCCACTTCAAGCATGTCATGTTCCCTCCCCATTTTGATCTGAAATATCAAGGAAATGTGATCAACTCACAAGAGGAACAACATCCAACATAGTAGGAACCACCACTAGATCTAATCAAGGACTCTGGGGAGAGTCACTTTGGTCTTCACTAGGAGTGAGTGTTAGCTATATAGAAAGAATGTTAGGAAATTCATAATCCATATCAATATTTTCATATTCATTATCACTAACATATGCATTAGAAACATCATTATCAAGAGTATCTTCCATATCAAGTTTAGTAGGATTAAAATACGAACATAATCATCATGTTTATCCATTTTCATATTGTTATTTTGATTTACTTCCTTTAAAGGCTCAAGGATGGGTTGATCTAAGGAAGACAAGGATTGAGATGAAGAAAAAAATTTAGAAGAAAGAGAATAGGTCTTATCCTTATTTTGATCATTCTTGTGACACTGATGAGCATGTTGGTTACAAATGGTTTTACAAGATAAAATTGAAGGACTAGGTTTGACAATCATAGGTTTTAAGGAGGGAATGAATACAGGTTGAGGAATGATAAGAGGAGGGATATGTGGGGTAGGTAAGAAAACTATAGGAGCATCAACCTTAGGAAGGATAGTCTCAATAATATTTTGTACCTTGTATTGTTGATAGGATTGATAAAGATGATCAGGACAATTAGGTAGTTCTTGAGGGAGAGATGACAAAAATAAATCTATCTCAAAATAATCTTGAGTATGTGAAGGTTTATAAAGAGAATTATTAATGGTGATAAATTCTCCTTTATGAGGAAATTTTATGCACTTATGAATAGGAGAGGCTACAACTTGCATGGAAGAGAGCCACAAAATACCAAGCTTAACTTGAAATTGATTGGAATTAGGAATAACAACAAAGGTAGTATGAACAACCTTAGTAAAAAGGGTCACAAGAATATTGATAGAACCTTGAGGATGATAAAGAGAACCATTAAAATTTTGAATCCAAACACTAGATGTATCATAGGTATCCTTATGTAGTTCTTTATTAAAAAGATGTTCTTTAGTGATAACATTCATGGAGGAAGAGGGATCAATAAAAACACTACAAGAAGGGATATGAGCTACTCTAATAGTAATGTAAATGAGACCATTAGATTCTTTAAACATATTAAAATGATGAAAGGTGATAGGAGGTTTAGGTTTTGGTTGGTTTGAAGGTAAAATAAAAGGTTGAGGTTGAGACTCAACATGATTAATCACATGATTAGATTCTTCTATCTTGTCATCATAACTAATGTTAGTAATAGGGGAAGGTTGATTAATGACATTTCTTGAATGTGAAGGCAAGGGATTGGTGTAAATTTGAAAATTCTAATTAGGAGGTGCTTTAGATTTGTTTGTACTCTTAACCTCAACATCAATAGATATAGCATTGGAATCAATAAGATCTTGAATAACATTCTTTAAAGCATAAAAAATTGAGTATCATGACCTAGTTGACAATGATATTGACAAAAAGGATTTTGATCAAAAGACTTAGGCATTGGTTTTCTAGTGTCAATAGAACATATAGGAGAAGTTTTAAGAATGTTAACATTAATCAACTTCATCATCACCACATGTAAAGGTTTAGATAAAGAAGTGTACTTATGATTAGGATGATACACCAAGGAAGAAGTAGTCATACCTTTGGATGTAGTAGCTACATGATCATCAACTTTCTTGGTTTACTTGTGAATCTTGATTTAATTTTTAGGTTTAGAGAACTTGTTTTGATGAACTATGGTGTCACTCTTTTCAATAGTAACATGAGCCATTGAAGTAGAGCTCTCAATCCATGTCACTTGTAAGTGATAATGGTGAAGTACTATGCAAATATGTGAAAAGAAAGTATACTCAGTAAGGAGAATCTTACCTATAATGTATTTTTCCAAATTAGAAATAAAAATAGATTGAATATCATGATCAAGAATAGGATAAGAAATTTTATCATACAAGTTTTTGAATCTACCAATAAAGTCACTAACATTTTCTTTAACACATTTCTTACAACGCATTAAATTATTCAAAGAAATCTAAGTACCAATATTATTGGAATTTTTGAATGAAATCATTAGAAAGCATTTGAAAGGAATTAATAGAACAAGAAGGTAAAGAGAAATACCAATGAAAAGATTTATCCCTAAAAGTACATGTGAACAACTTAGCCATGAGCCTAAAGTCATGAGAAAAATCACTACATATAGTTTGGAAAGTCCTAACATGAATCATAGGATCACTCTTAACATTATAAGTCTCAAGATGAGGTGTCTCACTATGTTGTGAGAAAAAATCATGAAGGATATCTAAGGAAAGAGGATGAGAAATGTCACATGTAGGGATATTGTACTTAGATTGAGTGAATTGAGAAACTTGTTGTTGCAAAGTAGTGACGGTTTGAACCAAGTCACTAGTGGTAGGATTAGAAGATGCAATAATAGGTAGAGTCATATTGGATGTACTAGGAAAGTTGTAGGAAGTGAAAGGAAAATGCAAAGATTTTGGTGGAGGATTAGAAGGAATGGGAAGAGGATTGGAATATGTGAAAGGAATGGCATTGTATGAAGGTAATGAAGAAGGTATGGAGGTAGGAGGAACACTCAAAGGAAGTGAAGGGTTAGGAAGACCAACACTAAGAGGATTAGAGACTTGAGTTTAAGTTTTTATGAGAGGTGGCACATGGGTAGGAATTCTAGGAATAGTGTTAGAAATAGGAATAGAAGGTTCAATAGTTGTGGAAGGAGGAATATATCCTAACACTTGAGCACATTTTTTCAAATTATTAGTATGTGTATTGATAAGGTAAGATATACCACATACAATGGAGATGTTATTATCATTATAAGTGATAAGCTTCTTAATAGCCTCAATAGGGACAAAACTATTGAGATTTGTGTTCTCTTGCTCAAGACAATGTTCCAGTTTATCAAACTCATGAGAGAGATTATCAAAACACAAGATAATGTAGAAGGAAATCTAACACAAAAATCAAAAGGAAGTTGTAACATGTTAGGCTCACCAAAATATTTAGGGGGGAATGGATGCTAATGAATTTAACAATATAAACTATGTTAAATGAATTCATTAACTAACCACTTCCACACTAACATTCAAAATACAATAGAAAGAAGAGCTTCCGAACATAACTCTCAATATAAACCAAGTTAGATTAGAAAAATCCAAGGAGATAAAGGGATTCCAAAGCTAAACCCAAATTAGATTAAGGAAGTATGCAAGAAAGTCCTCTTTCATGAAATGTAGGATTTGATTAAAGATGTGTAAAAGTAAATGTGCAATTGAACAAATTAATTTAATGAGTAAAGTAAGATAGATCTAGATGCTAAATGTAAGAGATCGACCCAATTAAGATGTAAAAATAGGTCCAAATTAAGAAATGAAATGAATGATAAAGTACTCACCTTAAAATGTGTAGAGGAATACATGCCTTTTTGCTTTGAAAAATGTGGATCTAAAGTTATGATAGAACTCTGACTATAGATTTGTGATCATGACAGAAAACCTATAAAATATTGTTATTCCTAGACCTCTAGGAACAGGTCGACCAAGTCATCATGGTTTAGAAGAGGTTAACCAGGTCACCGTATTCCCAAGATAACATAGAAAAGTCAACCCAACTTCTTTGGAAATGTGTCGACAAGTAGTTTCTAGATATGTGGTTGTAGTTCTGATATTATGCTCCTACACACAGAAAAGCTTATTTTGGGTTTGGGTGGATGAGGGCTTTCCTTGGTCAAGCCCTAGATTGAGGAATGTGTTGGTCATTTTTCATGTCTTAATGCAATATCCTATGAAAATGACCTAGTTTGGAAATAGGTTTTACTAATTTTCAAGGGTTTTAAAATTTTTCCTCATTTAAATCTAAAATACCCTACCTTAAGTCTATTTCTATGTTACCGTTTCATGTCACTTAAGTTCCCCTTTGAGCACATGTTTTAAATTGTCAGGCAGGGCCAAGTCCTTTTCAAAGTTCTTAAGTCTAGCGGGCCCCTTTTTAATTTTTCCCAAGTCTATAGCTCCTGACAATGTATTATTTCCCCAAGTCTTGACATGTTAAACTATGTCAGATCTCAGATCAATCTAACAATTGTCATGATCCCACTTAAATAAAGTAAAAGACCTTTATCCTTCATGGCATCATGATAGTATGACACATGGCAGATGGTGGACCCAGGGTAGAGCTTAAGTCAAAAATAAGTATCAGTTAGATCAAGTTTGACCTAATGGTTGTCATATTGCTGCTATGAAAATATGCAAAGGCTTTATCCTTTGCAGCATCAAGACCTTGTCACATGTGTCCCTAGTGATGTACTATTGCAATTACGAATAAAGTTAAAGGAATGGTCAAGTTAAAAGAAATCCAATGGTCATCACAAGCCCATTATGAAAAGGTGCATGGTCTTTTATCATTATGGCTTCATGACAGGGTACCACGTGTTCTCAAAAGCAATAGTCAATAATGTTGAGATCAATAAGGATATGATTGTTGTCTTGAATCCATTATAAGAAGTTGAAAGATTTTTATTCATTGCAGTTTCATGATGATATAACACATGTCCAAGGTGATGTCACATAGCTTAGTCTACAGGTTATTTAATGAACGATCAGATCAAGAAGGATCTGACAGCTGTCACCAGCCCACGATGGGAAGTTGCAAGGACTTTAATCATCACAACTTCATGAATAAGAAACACATGGCCAAGGTAGAAAAGTTAAAGGGATTGATGATGTTTCTTTGCTAGTTGATTTCCATGTCAGGGGTCAACTTTCCAAGGTGGACCCGGTCTTAAAAGATGTAATTTGATCTTTAGGATTTATCTGCATGCGATTTCATCGATGGTGCAAATTCAAATTTTTGAAAAGAATGTTTGATTACTGGCAACATTCAATTGAATCTCTCATAAACTTATTGCAAAGTGTGTGATAGTTTGTAGCTATTACATAAATAGTTGTTTGATGGGATTTTTATTTCACAAAGTCTTTAGCGATCAGAGAGCTAGATATTTTTTCCTTAGCACAGAAAGGCCAAGAATTTGCATTGAAATAGAGTTTTAAAAGATTGAAAAGTTATGATTACAGTACGAATAACAAGTTCTTCTCTGCAATTGTGTTGTTGTGAGGTTTTTAGAGTAGACTGTGCGAGATAAGATTAAAATAAAGAAACCCTAGTCTTAGAAGCCATGACACCACAAAGAGATTTTATAGGTAAAATTGAGTGTAAGGATAGGGTAGTTTAAATTGAGTATTAGGATAGGGAAATTTAAATTGAGTATAAGGATAGGGCGGTTAATAGCAAAATATTATGATTTGATGGCTAGGGTTATCAAAAGAAAGATTGGTACACCTCTTGTTACAATTAATGAAGATGAGATTAGGTCAGTTTTCAGATTGAGCATGGTTACAAATTATCATGAGACAATTGATTTTGACAAGCTAAGGGAGACATATGAAGCTCAAAGGGTTTTTATCAAGAGTGGTCCATTGAGGGAACACTTTGCAGTGATTGGTGTGTTGATGCTTGCAAGACCCAAAACCCCAGAGCCTTTTCTGAAAAAATATTTCAATCCCCATGACCTAGGTGTTTAAATGTCTTTGTGCAATATTTTTGGTGAGGATTAAATTGACCCTATGCCCCTACATTTTATTTTTATGATGATTCAAATATTGCATCCAGTGGTAGGGGTAAATTTTGACTTTGCACCATATTTTTTTAAGTTTATTCACAATGGGTTAATTGGCATAGAAGAGGCCAAGGTAGATCAGCCTTTTGGGTGGTATTCTCTTTTAATGCATATGTTTATATATAAAGGAGAGTCATTCTTTGAAATTAAGGAGATAAAATTGGTTAAGCAAAAAGATGGTGAGGAACTCCTAGTTTAGTTATGGGGTGTGGATTTATCTTAGGATAGGGTTGAAGCTAGCTTCATTAGATTTGATAAGGTGTTTGCTTTAGGTTTGAGGTCACTCCTTGCACTTGAAATCCCTAGGATCCCAAAGGCCTTATTGGATTTCATTAGACCCAAGGATTTTTCTCCTGAGTTGAAAATTGTACATAATTGGGGTGATGTCATCTTGTATCATGTCTCCATAATTTCTAGTATGGTTTTACAGGTACACAACATATATTTCCATACCAGGTACCTCTTAGGGTTGGTCTCACTGAGATCTTATGGCAGATTGGATGTCTACAGGAAAGAGAATTGACAAAAAGAGGGAGAGGAACTATTTTCCTAGCCTTCACTATGGAAAATCATTTTGTGACTACAAAAGGTGGTTGGGTACACCTTGAAAAAATCCTAAAGCCTTTTGGGATGATAACATCAGTAGAGATATTTGTAGACCTAGAGGGTTTCTACCAGATGTTTAAAGTAAGGGTGAAGGCCAAAGACATGGCCCATCAGTTCCACTTCTTTGAAGATATTATCAAGAATGAATTCTCTCTACAAGAGCAAGAGATCAGAAAAGAGAAATGGTTGGTATATAAAGGACCTTAGACTTTGTTAATTACTTTGACAATAAATACAACCCTCTAGGGGACATAACACCTTTTGGAGAAAAAATAAATAAATTGATGGTGCACTTTGAGGAAATAATGGGTGTCCTCAATGAGAAGAAGGCTAGGGTGATTGAGGCTAACCTTGATTAGGCCAATAATGTGATGAAAAGGGTTTCACCTATTCCCATTGTAGCCCCAGGAGCTTATACAGTGTAGCATAGGATGGGGTACAGTGTGGTAAAGACAAGGAAGGAGGTGGATGATACATGCAGGAAATGGGAGGAAAGGCCCTCACCACCCTATGTGGGTACAATCTAAAAAGGGCATGCTATTGAATCTCCTCATGACCCCTCTCCCAAGAGACAAAGGACTGAGGAGACAACCTATTATAGTAAGGGGGCTTATTCACCCTCTCATTCCCCATTGCAATTTGTGAATGAAGAGTAGGTGGATGAACAATTGGTTCAACTAGAAAATGAGGGTGGCATTGTGTTGATAGAGGCTGAGCTACAAGAGGGGGTACCAAAGGAACTAGTTGCCCCTCCAATGGATCTAACAGTAGCAGAGTTTAAAGGTAAAGAGGTTGATCCAATAATTAAAGAATCCTATGGAAAGTTTTTGTCAAATGATGACTTTGTGAAATCTAGGGCCTTTGTACAATTTACTGAGAGAATGAGTATAGTAGACTTTGAAAGAAAATGTGAGAAAATAAAGGTATAAAAAACTGATAAAGAGGACTCTACCATTAAGGATGAGGTTAAAAAGGAAATGTTTGATATTTTTTCTAAGATTACCCTTGAAGAGGGAAGAAAAATGATCATGGATGTTGGTGTCCTAATATTACTAGAGTGGGATATAGAAGAGGATGTAGTATTTGATGCAGTTAGGAAGAGCACCAACACTACTTATAACACAAAGGAGGAGGTTGTGGAAGCATCCAAGGGTGTTGTGTTCAGTGATGATCATGCATTTCTTTTCATGTGGTTAGTGCAGAAGTAGAGAAAAACAAAGAGGGGTGAGGGAACAAGCGCTGATCTTGTTGGTGGTTTGATCATTAGAAGGGTGAGTAAGACCTCAATAGTAGAGGCTACAGATATGACAATAAAGGCTACATGTTTTTCCAAGGCTACTGCATTAAAAGACCTTCTTACACTCAAATGTGAGAAAATGATGGAAGCCTATGATGTAGAGAAAAGGAGAAACAATGAATTGATGGAAAGGCTTATACAACTTGGAGACACAAAACCTTTACAATTTTAAATTGGAGAGTCTTCAAATAGAATGATTGCATCATCCCCTGCACCTCATCATAGTACAAGTCCCATAATATCTATTCCCCCATCCCCTATGCTCCTTGATGCCCAATTTGAAGAACTCCTACAGGATGAGAGGGCTAAGCTGAAAGCCTTAGAGATTGCAGTGGTTAAAAGATATGAAGAGAAAATAAATGGCATAATTTTGCACCTTCTCAATAGTATTGATACTAGGTTTGTCTATTATAGAATCTCAAAGGTTTTTGATATTTTGATTTCTTTTGATCAAGATAAAAATAAATTGGATGAGATTCATAATAAATGGACTAGTAGAGAGAATAAGTTGGAGGAAATTCTAGCAATAGATAAGGACCGGGCACAAGATGATGCTACTTTGGAGTAGACATATGACCACATTATAGGTATATTGGAGCTAACCATTTTCAAGGAGTCAATGCAAAATGAGGCTAGATTCCTTCTCTTAGAGTATTTAAATTATAATTTTGATTTATTTCCTTGCATATTAAAGAGTCTCAAAAAGATTAAGGATCGAGAAGAATAGATGGAGGAGTTGGATTCAGCCCTCACATCAAGGATAAATAGTATTGTTGTCAATGATGACAACTATCTATTCGATAAAGTAATTGAGGAGAGTGTGACAGTAAGGATGTACTTTGAGCCCTTTGAGAAGAGGGCCAAACTACTTACGGGCAGGTGTAAGCACATGATTGAGAAAGAATAGAAGGTTTTTTTAGTTTGGATGGCCTAATGATGTTGTTTTTAATGAGTGAGTTGTAAATTTCAGTCAGGAGGTGACAAGTGTCCAGGTGGGACTAGAGCCAATTCAAGAATGATGCTCCTATTTTTGGGGTTGCCTGCTTTTTTGGTTAGTGGAGAGTTTTTGATAGTGACCTCTTATCATCTTGTGGAAAATGAAATTTTAACCAATTGTGGTATGAAAAGTGTACCTTCATATGTTTTGTAGCTTGTTGCAACCCTATTTTATAAAGGGTTTCCAAGATTGGAAGAAGGGTCCAAATTTTCACTTTTAGAAGCACTTTTGTGTTCTAGTAGGTCAGTCCAGACAATGTACAGTGACATAATTGTTGATTTTAAGATTTAATGAAAAAATATGATTGGTCTTTGTCTTTGAGTTATTATTTCTTTTGGATAGTTATACATAGAGTTATAGTGAATGTATATTTTCCCAAAGAGATTAATATAGAGAGCATTGCAAGAATTATTATGTCAAAAAATCTTGTCTCATATTACTATTTTGTTGATTTCATTAATATTTGAGAAAGTCTTAAATTTCATCTGCAACTCTTTTAGGTTGTATGTCATTTCATTGTTTCTATTAGTTCAAAGAACTAAATAAAATGTTTCTATGATTTGATACAATCACAAAATATATTAAAGGATATCAATAAGTATAATGTTTTTCTGATAGAAAATGATATATTTAATTACTATAGGATACGGTTTTAGACCTGTTATCTTTTTTGAAAGGCTGAAATACTCAAATGTTAGACTAATCTAGCATTTATCAGTTCAAAGAATAAACAAATATAAACCAAGCCAACCTGAACATCATTGCCAAAAATAAGTGCTATAGAGCACTATTTGATTTGCTTCAATGAGGGGGATGTGGGTGTTCTCTCAAACGCATGGAGAGGGATTTGTGGTGATGCATAAATGAAGATTAATCTTGAAATATGAACTAATATTAATCCATTAAGCTATTATAGGATGTGTTAGAAAACATGAAGAACATGAAGAAATCTAACAATTAGGATTTATGCTAAGATGATCTAGCTAAAAATGCTCATGATAACAATGCATAAATGATGAAAAATAATCTAATGCTTTTCTCTTGGAAGGAGGAGGTATTTATAGGGTTTCCTAAGGGCTTGGGTTAGAAGGAAGAGTTAGAGTTTGGGGTTTGGTTAGGGGTTGAGTCAAGGGGATAAGGATTAACTTTCAAAGGGTTGAATAGACCAAGATTAGGATAAGGGTTGAGGAATTTCTAGAAGAGTCTAGGAGTTTCTAGGATTTAGGCTTTTAAATAAATGTTTAATTTATTTAAGGAATGTGGTTGAGGACTTTATTTACCAAAAGAATTTAGCAAATATGAGGGATTATGTTTAAATTAGATTTAAACATTTTTGGAAGAGGTTTATCATTTAAATATGATTTAAATGTTTTGGGGAGGGATCTTTTAATTAAAGATGTTTAATTAAAATAAAGGGATTTAATGGAATAAAAATATATTAATTAATTAATTAAATAATTAATTAATAAATGATGATGTCATCAGGGGTTTTTAGAAAAATAAAAAATACTTCATTTTCTAAGGATTTTTAGGTGTCTACATTTTGCCCCTCTTTGATGCGATGCCGCAAGTGGCGTGGCATCAAAGACAAGAAAATAGGATGCCCCAGGCTAGAATTTAGAGGAATAAGGGGTTGTGCCCCCTTGAGAAAATAATGCAAAGAGGAAACTTTGTGGAATTTTCTCGAAAGGAAACAAAAGGAGGAAGGAAGGGGAATAAATAGACGACCTTCCAAGAGCAAAGATGCATGAATGCAATATGAGATGGAATGTAGGATGCATTGATGTAGCTATATGAAAGATGCAAGATGCAAGATTTAATCTATATGATGCTGGATGGGGGATTTTGGGAGCTCCATGCGTTATATTTCTTAGAGAGTACAACCTAGTTTGATATAGCAATGCTAGAGACCTGCCAAGGTTACAAAAGAACACAAGGCCTTGTCACCAACATTGCATAGGACTGATGCTAAAAAGATACACAAGGTTGCCCCAACATCACACATGATCTGAAGAGGAAGCACAGTGGAAATGATGTTGAAGAAACTACAAACACACGACTAACTCACAGGCAGAAGAAAAAGATCAAAAGACCTTGCCCTAGATTGTCCTCATTCACTACACACCATGATATAAAGGATCATGGAGACTTTGAGTAGAGAATAATAAGAAGCTGTAAAAGATTAACAAGACCTAAAGGACAAAATCCAAGGTCACAATGATAACTCCAAAAGATAACCTTTTCCAAGGAGAGAGATTTGATTTGATTGATGGAAAGAAGATTGGTCTGAATGTGTGGAAGGATACATTGACACGAACCTAGTGTGCTGGGTGGAAGATTAGGTCTGACAGGAAGGATACATTTGAGTGGACCCATGATTTGGCTTAGGCCAGAAAATATAGAAGCATACATCTGTGCAGACCCATTAATTGGTGGAAGATTTTGTTATTTTGCTGGCAAATGTTGAAGTTCAAAGATAGTCACAGTGATCAAGGATAGTCAACAATTGATATTGCTGAAGTACAAGGCTGGGTAGGATAAGATTTTTGATCAAATTTTGTTGTAGGACTAACAAGGATATGTACAACAAGATGTAAGCATATTTAAAATGGCTATGTATAGAAGCTCAGGATTAGGATGTACAAAGAACCTATGGATGAAGCTGAAGCTCCAAAGATATGCAAGATGATGCCCTAGTTGGGCTGGAAAGCCAAGATGGACTGGTGATGGATGATGTGTCTTGAAATGACATAGATTTGGGAAGGACGCATCCTAATGATGATGATTGGATTGAGATCAAGGCTTGCTACAAGACTAGGAACAAGACTAAGGATGTGAGGGGATGGATTGACTTGATCTTGGATGTTGGATTGCTAGAGGATGTGGATAGAATTGGAAGATATTGGAAGATTGCTAGGAAAAGTTGGATATGGATGAATGGAATTAGATTGCATGAAAGGTAGCCTATAGCTAGATACCAATGACAAGGGATGAAACCAAGTGATGGTGAGATGGAGGAAATGCAGAGGGATTTGGATGGAGGAAATTTTTTAGGATTTTGGATCAAGGATTTGCTTGAGGATGTGGATAGGATTGGAACATGTTGGAAGATTGCTAGGAAAAGTTGGATATGGATGAATGACATTGGATTAAATGAAAGGTAGCCTATAGCTAGATACCAATGACAAGGGACAAAACCAAGTGATAGTGAGATGGAGGAAATGCAGAGAGATTTGGATGGAGGCAATTCTTTAGGATTTTGGATGAAGGATTTGCTTGAGGATTGGAGAGAGGAATTCTTGGGGAGATTTTGGATGGAGGAACTATTAAAGGATAAGTGTTGGAGGAAGATTCTTATGACTCATATGGAGGATTGATGGGAGATTTGGATGAAGGTTGAATGCTTTGGAATATTAGATGGAAAATTTTGTTGAGGATTGGAAGATGGATCCTAGAGGAACCGCTGAGGGATATGGATAGAGGAAGTGCTTGGGAGATTTGGGTAGAGGAATGTTGAGGAGATTTGGAGATGGAAGATAAGGATTTGGAAGATGGATGTTAGAAAGTGTCCAAGGAAATAAGATGCCCCCTTCTTAGGAGAGTTCATTCATTCAGAGGCAGTAGGATGGGGTACGATTATATGGAAGATATGCTGACAAGAGGATGAGGAAGGTTGATGAAAGCTTGGAAGTATGGATTGGGTAGAGGATAGGTAGCTAAAAGGTGGAAATGGATGCCAAAAAGGTTCCCAAAAGCATGTATAACTAGTGGTCTATGTTTTTTCATCAAGATCCAAAGGATGATGAAGTGAGAGACAAATGGGACGGAGGAGATGTTGGAAAAGATATTGTAGAGGATAAAATATGGATGGGGTCCTAGAATAATGGTTTGCACATAAAAGAGACCTCAAAACCAATATTATATGCTTACATTTGAATTGTATTGATATGGAAAGTAAATGTAAATGACTAATGTTGAAATTAGGAAATAAAGGTACTTACCTCCAAAAAAGAATTGTCTGAAAACCCTATCAAACGATCTCAAAAACTATTGATTCTCATAAGTCTAAACTAAAACTATGAGATCTACAAAACCCAAAAATCTTTTTCTGAGATTTGATTAGGTCGAAATTGAACCTCATAAAAGGTCAATGACAACCTTAGGAAAATGAAGGTTGACTTTGAATTTGTTCGTGGATCTTGAAAGTTTTCTGAAAAGGGTATCTTAATCCAATCTCAAATTTGAAGTTTTGCACCTGCACCTGCAAGAAAAAGAGGGTTTTTGTTATTTTTTTAGGGGGTTTGCCTTGGTCAAACCCCAGTTTGGAATCAACCTTAATATTGAAATTGAAATGGAGAAGGCTAGCAAGTAGTAGAAGTAGATCTAACAATGAAGCTATGCAATTCAATAGATATGCAATTGTATTTGAAATGTAATCAAGCATGTTGATATGAAATCTTGAACATGTAAATCAAACCTCCATGATTGTATGCTTGGAATCCAGTTTGAGGGAAGGATGAAATGGATCTTGAAGGAAGATCACACCATGATGACTAGATCTAGGGTTTGAATGATGAATCTTGAATGCTTGAACCAAATCCCTTCAATAGCTTGAATGGTTGAATCCTTGATCTTCAATGGAGAACTTGGATGGAGAAGAGGACTTGAATGCTTGAATGGATGCTTGCTTGAATGATCATCTTGAGAGCTTGAGAGAGCTTGAGCATGAAAACTTGATTGAGAGATGTGTTCTCACAAAGCTTGATGGAGAAAATGAGAGAGGAAGGCCCCCTTTTATAGTGATCTAGGGCACAAGAGGGGCCTTGTAGAAAACAATAATTAAGGGCCCATGGCACAAAACTCTAGAGAGGTGCACATGGAGGGAAATTAAATTAAAGTCTTGACACAAAACTCTAGGAAGGGACCACCCTTAATATAGAAATAAAATAATTATTTAAGAGCCTTGTCACAAAATTCGAGGTAAGGCCAACCCCAAAGTTAATTTGAGCATTAGGCATAAAACTCAAGAAAGGCTAATCTCCAATAATAAATTAGGAATCCTATACAAATATCGAGAAAGGTCCACCTCAAATATTAATTTGAGAATTTGACACTTAATCTAAGAAATAGTGGCCTTGAAGAGGGAAAATGCAAGATTTTGATGAAGTCCTGAAACTTGAAGCTAACCCTAAAGATCCCAAACCCTAGGGTCAAGGTCGAGCTCAAACCTGACTAGGTCAAGGTTGAGGTCAATCCTGACCTAGTTAGGATCAAGGTTGACTTTGACCCCATAAGGTCAACTTTGACCTTATGGTCAAAAACCTTAGGTTCATAGTCCAAAATACTAGAAAAATGCTAGGAAGAAGTGGGAAATGGGGTAGAACGGGGAAAAAGCTAGATCCAAGCTGAATATCCATTCAAGGCATTCAACATGACCCTAAACCACTTACTCGGAGGGCTAAATGCTCTTAACATGGAAGTGCTTCCATTTTAAGATGATACATATATGATAGAAGTAAATGGCCCCCAATTGTAGAGAGGAATTGGGGGGACCTATGCATGATGCATGTTTGCTAGGTTTTCACCATGGTACTTGTCCAAGGTACTTGAATTGCAAAGTTTTCACCATAGGATGAATGTTTTTCTCTTTTTCTTTTCTTTTTTGATATTTTTCTCTGATTTTTCCAATTTTTATGGATTTTTCTGATTTTCTGCTGACTTTGATGCTAACCTTATAATTTGTTAATGACTCTTTGATTTGGTGTTGTCATGTTGCTGACTTTCTAATTTTGCTAACCTACTAATTTCTCTAATTTCTCACTGACTTTCTTCATTGATCTTTCTGATGTGCTTGGATGTTGGTACAACTTTGTTAGGATGGAGGGATTATGCAAAGGCATGGATGGGATGAGGTAGATGGGAGATATGGCGGTAGAAAGTGTTTGGATGGAAAGATGGAAAGTGATCATGATAGGGGGATGTTGTCAGGACCAACATTGGCACATGTTGTGAAGAAGGTGGCTGAAGTTGATGGGATGTGGAAGATAGATGTGGAAATGATGGAGGATTTGTGCTAGGAGATCTTGTAACATAGGGATCCAAGATGGATTTAGGAGATGGAGGAGGAAATTGAGCAGCTGGTGGATTGGCAACTTTGGATGCCAGTGTGGATATTTTAGTTAGATGTATTACATCTTTTTTCTTTGGGATCCACATCTTTTTTTCTTTAGCTTTGGTAGGCCTTTGTGGCCATTGGTATGCATCAAATTTTTCTTTTGCTTTACTAGGCCTTAGCATCCATGTAGTGGATTTTACTTGTGCTTTGCTGGCCCTTTGTGGCCATTAGGACACACTGGATTACTTGATTGGATTTTTCTTTGCTTGAGCATGTCGTTTAGACTAGACATGACAATCTTTGGATTTTTCTGGATATTTCCCTTTATGCATCTTAGATATGGAATCCGAATTGTGAGAAGCATTGGAAGGAATATGACGAGCTACATGGGATGGAGGAAACATGGATGGAGATATGAATGGAGATTGGTAGATAGAATATGTGGGAATGTGCCTTTGTTGATCCTGATTAGGGATGCTTGGATTTTGAATGAATGACTGAGTGGGATAAGATGGGGGATGATATTTTAAGATGTAAGGTCCCAAAATGGATTGGATATGTAAAGGATATGTGTTGGTATATTTTGGGACATAGGGACCCAAAATGGATTTGGAGGATGAAGGAGGAATGTGATAGGTTGTCCTAGGTTGTAATGATGGAGGAGGAGGAATGGCATTGTATGCTTTGGAGGATGTGATGGTGGGTTTGGAAGGGTGCTTGAATTTAGCTTTAGTTGTACCAAAATTTTTGGAGGAAGTGTCTTCTTCTGATGTGTGACTAATTCCACATGATTTTGGATGTTTATTATCTTGAATGGGCTCTAGATTTCCTTGTTCATGAGCACCTAGGCCTTTGCCTTGATAATTCCATTTCTTGAGCATTTTATCCAAACAAGGATACTTTTGACTTGGGGAATATGATAAACATCCAGTTTCTGGTTCCATCATGGAAGACATGGAACTTATTGCTTCTACTTCAAGTGGGCTACCTCTGACAAATGTAAGTGGACCAAAAGGATATAGTGTTGGGGGTGGGATAGTTTTGATTGGAGGATCCTCAAGTGTAGAGGATAGGATGATGGGATCTTGACTGGGATTGGGGGATGGTAATGGATCTTTAGATGGAGGAATTGGAATGATAGGATTTTGGATTGGAAGATATGGGATGATGGAATCTTGGATTGGAGGTTATGGAAGTAATGGAACATGCAGTAGAGGAAGTGAAGGGATTGGATATTGATTTTCTTCGATGGGTACTTCAACATGCTTTTGGACAAGATTTTGACATGATAGGATTTGTGTGGATAGAGTGTTGGGGAATGTATGGATGGACTCTTTAGATGGATCAAATGGAAGGATGGGAGATTCTACAACTGTAATGTCTAGAAGAAGGGTCAACTATTGAGGCTTATTGGATGTCACTTGGATAATGCTAGGAGGAGGAGAAGTGGATGGAGATTTGGTGAAGTCAATGCATAAGAATTACTTAATGATGTTGGGAGATGGAAGAGGATCAATGTGTGGGATATATGGAAGAAGGGTAGTAGATGGGGGAGGTTGATGGAGCTCATCAATGATGGCTTCACATGAAGGATTGAGATGGCATGTTTTGTCAGCTGTAGGAATGGGATTTTTTGTTGGCTTCCTTGTGAAACTCTTTGGAGACTTATGGATTGGAGGAGGTGATGGACTAGAATGTGTAGAAGATGGGGACCTAGGATAGTTCACACATGGAGGTGGAGCAAAAGATTGTGAACTTTCTTGGGGGGATGATGGTGTAGATGAGGATTTGGAAGATGACATGACTAGATAGTTCACATAGGTAGGTTTAGAGGAAGCTTGTGAACTGAATTGTGTATTTGGTGAGGTAGGAATGTTGGATTGAGGTACAGGATATGAAGTGGATTGAAGGATGCATTCTTTTTGTGGGAGGGGAATTTTAGCAATGTAGGTGAGAATGGAAGATGCTAGATTTGAGTAGGATATAGTGGATGGTGAATCTAGATAGAATGGATGATTAGGATAATGTTTTGGAAGACTAGGATTTGGGATTCAAAAATGATTTGGAGGATTTGGATAAGGGATGTAACTTGGAGTGTTGGTATGAAAAGATGGTGATTGGGACATGACTATAGAAGGAGATGGAGGTATGAAGGATGCATATGGAGGATACGTAGGATTAAGATAGGAAGAAGGCATGGATGAATAAGATAGTGGATTTCCCTTGTCAAAGGTTGGAAAAGAAGAACTAGGGGATATGCATGAAGGCATGGTAGGATAGTGTGGAGGAATGATTGGATGCTGGGGGATGTTTGGAGAAAACTTGCTAAGATTTTCAAAATACACATTGTGATCCACAAGGATCTCATCATAATGATGGCTAAGGTTTTCAAAGTATGCATCATGATCAACAAGACTTTCATCATCATCAGGATAGGATGGATTGAGAGGAGAGACATAATAACCACACTCATCATAATAGTTTTGAGACATGTTGACTTGCGGATGAGTTGGATGAAGGATGAAGATGGATTGGAAGACTAAGGCTTAGATTGGGATGACTGACAATACTAGACTAGGATGAAAAGTTTCTACAAGCTTAGATAACTTCTGGATTGTGATTCATATTGCAAATGATTTTGATGTTTAGGAGTCTTCATTTGTGTATGTTTCAACAGATGTTTTGTACTGAGTCTGAAACTTTGAAAAACACATCAAGCAGAACTACCTAAGGGAAGGTGAGTATCAAAATCCTTTCCCATAGCTTGATACCCCCTAAAGGGGATACATATGGTGAGTAGTCTTAAGGTGATCTAGTAAACCCCTTGGATTGGTCCTTGCACAAGGATTCTGATACCTTTAGGTGTGGATAGGGTAGCCTCTATTTTAACCAGTTTGTAATTGTTTTTTGGAGTCCCCCCAATTAGTTTGTATGCATGTGACTCACTTAAGAGCCTAGTTGACCATGCTGAAATAGTAGGGATTATTCACCTACCCTAGGCTACCATCAACACACCTCACCTTAGCTTGAGGAGATATAAGTGAGAGTTTACTCAGTGCTTTATTTCTATACCAATCAGGAATATACTGGTTTGAGGTCGTTCTCTGAGGAGGAAGCACTTTTCTCCCCTAGACAGGCCTCGCTAAAAATAAAACAGGTGAACTTGTCTAAGTTCAAGTGTTTTACGTTACTTATTTTAACAAGGATTTTGCAAGAAAATAAAGCTCCTAGATGCACATCAAGAAAGAGTACTTTCCCAAATTTGATTTTAAGTGATTGAAATGAATGCTTGTAAACACATGTGTTTATGATTTGATTTGTTCACTCCCTTTTGAAAAACTTTGAATGATTTGCAAGTTCTTTGATTTGGGCATTCAAGATTGCCATTTTGCGTGTTGTTTTTAAGAACTTTGAAATGAACCGAATTTTGATAGATGAGGGAATAAAGATTGCTTTTCATTCACTTTTTAGACCATTCAAGAGTGTGTTTGTTTTTGGAAATGAAAAATGACTCTTTTAGGACTCTAAAGTTTGATTTTAGGATGCTTCCTTAGATTGATTTTAGAACGAAAAATGAAGATGATCTAATGCAATTTGTGGTTCTTTTTAGGCCTCAAAATGAAGTGTGTTTATCTTTGCATGAATGTATCTAAAACCTTGATGTTGCAAGGATGCAATTGATTTGATTGATTTTGCTTGTTTGTTAGAAGATTTGCATGTTTTAGTCTTTAATGCATTCAAGAGTGATTTGGGGTTCATTTTAAGCACTAAAATAAGATGTTTATGCCTTTGTTTTGTTCATTTTTACCCCAAATTGAAGTGTTCCTAGATGCTATCCTGTTTACCAGATGCAAACTTGAATTTACTAGATGCTACCCTGAATTTACCAGATGCTATCCTGAATTTACCAGATGCGATCCAAGAATGGTGTAGTCCCTAGATGCAATCCAAGAATCCCGGATGCTACCTTGAATTTACCATATGTGATCTAGGAAATAGTGTAGTCCCCAAATGCGATTCAAAATCCTGGATACTATCCTGGATTTACCAGATGCAATCTTATAACAATTTTAAATATTTTACATGGAATTTTTACACAGAAAATACATGTTTTTTCGTCTCAATGAGATTTTTTAGGGATATTTTTGGAAGAATAGGCCAAGATTTTGCAAGGGGAAGAAGAATGAATAGACAAAATAGAGGAATCATGGGCTTTTAGACAAGAAAGATGATCAAACTGCCTCCTCCATCTTCAAACTTCAAACTTTGGCAAGAACTCCAAAATCAATGAGATGTTTGTTGAAAGACCCATGAAGTGGGTCCCACTGGGTGTGCCAGAATGTAGGCTATGGTTTTAGACCTGTTATCTATTTTGAAAGGCTGAAACACTCAAATGTTGGACTAATCTAGCTTTTATCAGTTCAAAGCATAAAAAAATATAAACCAAGCCAACCTCAACATCGTTGCCAAAAACAAGTGCTATAGAGCACTATTTGATTTGCTTCAATGAGAGGGATGTGGGTGTGCTCTAAAATGCATGGAGAGGGATTTTTGGTGATGCATAAATGAATATTAAGCTTGAAATATGAATTAATATTAATCCATTAAGCTATTCTAGGATGTGTTAGAAAACGTGAAGAACATGAAGAAATCTAACAATTAGGATTTACGCTAGGATGATCTAGCTAAAAATGCTCATGATAACAATGCATAAATGATGAAAACTAATCTAATGCCTTGATCTTGGAAGGAGGAGATATTTATAGGATTTCCTAAGGGCTTGGGTTAGAAGGAAGAGTTAGAGTTTGGGGTTTGGTTAGGGGTTGAGTCAAGGGGATAAGGATTAACTTTCAAAGGGTTGAATGGACCAAGATTAGGATAAGGGTTGAGGAATTTCTAGAAGAGTCTAGGAGTTTCTAGGATTTAGGCTTTTAAATAAATGTTTAATTTATTTAAGGAATGTGGTTGAGGACTTTATTTACCAAATGAATTTAGTAAATAGGAGGGATTATGTTCAAATTAGATTTAAACATTTTTGGAAGAGGTTTATCGTTCAAATATGATTTAAATGTTTTGGGGAGGGATCTTTTAATTAAAGATGTTTAATTAAAATAAAGAGATTTAATGGCATAAAAATGTATTAATTAAGTAATAAATAATGATGTCATCAGGGGTTTTTAGAAAAATAAAAAATACTTTATTTTCTAAGGATTTTTAGGTGTCTACACTTACAAGGTGAGGAAATAGATCATAATCAACATTATATCTCTGTGACTCTCTAATGATAATGGATGGATAAGGCACTAGTCAATATTCAACTAATCAGGTCAAAGTTCTAACATGATTCATGGTTAAAATCAAAATCAAACTTAAATCATTATAAGAAAGAAGAAAGGAATTAAATAATAGTCATCCCTTAAAAATTGTGATCAAATAGATTCATTGCTTGCTACTTTGAGATCTACTTTGTGTGATTCAGTGGAAGGAGTTTTATATGACTAAATATACTTAAATGGGATTTGTAAGGTAATAAATTATCAAGAAAAGGTGATAAATCCCAATTGTACCCACCTTGGTTCTATAGAGCCAAAAGTGTAGAAGGAGTTGTTGTCCTTGTTAGTTGGCCCAAGGTCAAATAAAGTATTTTGACTTTGGGAAATAGCTGATCCCTAGGTATATTTTGTTTGTTGTCTCTTGGTTATCCAAATCTGTTAAATCATAAGCCAACATAATCAACCTTGAAATTGAAATATAAATATGTAAAAGAAATAAGAAAAATGTAAGTATTCACCTTTCTTGTAGAAACCCTTGTTAATAAGGATTTTGTGATGCTTGTATGTTGTAGATGTTGAATTTTCAATAACAGATGTAGGAAATCTCCAAAAATGCAATAGATCTACCAAAACCACATCATGGAGCCATGGATGTAAATGTGGACCAATGAAGAAGATGATTAATTCATCAATGTAAATATCCTACCTTGATGGCCAAAAAAGTGCTAGATCTTGAAAAGGAAATGCTCATAATGGATCCTTGAATCTTTGATGAATGCCTTGAATGCTTGATTAAAATATGCTTGCTGCAATGCTTGAGCTTTCATGTGTTGTTTCTATAGTGAAAATTCCCCCTCAAAATGAGGAGCCTAGGCTTCCTTTTATACTATTTACCAAGCTGGAAAATAAAGCAAGCCAATAGGGGCACCTTATTTTACAATTTAATTCCCTGAGATAACATCAGCCCTAGGATTTAAAATCCCCAAGGAACAAGACAACCTGATCAACCTATTCTAGAATAGGTCGACCTAGTCAACCTATTCCAAAATAGGTCAACTAGGTCGACCTATTCCAATGTTGGCTTACAAGAAGCTAACTTTGGGATCTCACAGACTGCATAGTTGAAAAGGGTAAAAATGAGACAAAATATGAGAAGAAGGAGGTTGTGCATGAATCCACCCATGGTACATAAATTTGGTAAAGGGATGGGAGATAAAAGGTCTTAAATAAAAAGTGTGTCCATTTTAAGATGGTACATGCACCAAAGGCATTATTATTATTGAGGCATTATCATCTAAATCATTTTACACTATACTCATCACGAATATCAAATGAATTGTTATTAGGGCATCATTATGTTGGTGGTTACTAACTTCGTTTTGGTTGTTTTGTTTCAAATTTTACCTGTGGTATGTTAAGGCATAATATTTTTTTGTGAAGGACTATAGAAGCTTTCAAAGCTACTAAATTTATTAAGATGGTTGCTAGATATTGTACTGAGGCAGTTTTAAGGCATGCCAACTTTGGTTTTTCATTTCAAGTGACTTGGTTTGTTTTATTGGAAATAGTTTTAGGCCCTAATTTTCTTGATTATCTTTTCAAGTTAAAAAAAAGTTTGAGAAAAAAAATTTGAAGCTTATAGTATATTTCTAATTAAAGGCTTTTTGTTATGATACTTTTATGAAGCTAAAAGGTTGAAAATTGTCTTCGATGGCTTATTTTGATAGTTGTGATACCATATTTGTGAACAATTTTTTTCTAGTTATATTAGCATTTTTTGAAAATAGTTTTACAAATATCTTTTTTATTAAAGTTATTCAATGTTTTGATTACAATAAAGAAGTGACATAGTCACTGCAAAATGGGTTCAAAGGAAAAAGAGATATATACTCTACAAAGAGTCATTATTGTATTGAAAGCTTTGGTGAGAAATCTATTTTGAATTTGTGAAGTACACACATACACACTGATGAACATATTGTCATTGATGTCAAAATCAGAGATCAAGAAGTTAACATATATGAATCATAAAATTAGTATATATAATCAATTTAAATACAATGAGATAGTGCTATTACATTTGCAATGATCCTAAAACCTTAACATTAGTAAATGCCATAATAGTATGAATCAATGATGTTTGAAGAAGTGGGAAAGAAGATTCAAATAAGCAAAGCACAGTTATGGAGAACAATGGGCAACATACTATAACAGTGAAATGGTAAAAGTAAAACGTACCGATCAATGACTTCCAAATGGAAAGAAATTTACAAACAGAAAACAATGATGCAACGAAGGTCACTTCTATATAGAAAAAGAACAGTAATTACTACTAAAGTAAAAAAATAGTGAAGAAGACACTGCTCTGCTGCTTAACACAGAGTGATCAGAAGATGAAGAAGAGGTAGTGATATAGCAAACGACATTAATGTTCAAGACAATGATACAATAATGTAAAAGCAGTGGCATCAGACATTAGAGAAGAAAAGATAAAGAATGTTTATAGGCACAGATTTTAGAGATGTATAAATGAAAGCGACATCTAAGGTTACAAAGCATCAATGAACAATGGTATAAGGACTGTTACAAGGAACAGTGTTTCAATGTATCAAGAGGCAGTGCTAAAGTTTTGAGTCACTACAATGTATCAAAGAACAGTGGTGTTATTTATGTAAAGAAACAGTGCTAAAGTTGGAATAGCCGTGATAACATGAACATGTCAAGCCAGTGTTACTGCCTCAAAAGATCAAAACAGAGAGAATGATTTTTGAGGTGCAAAAGAATGTTGAAAGAAACTAACAATAGGAAGAATCCATCAGTTTAATCTTTCCTATTAGTCTGTTGCCCTACCTATGGCGCCCCTGATTTAAATTTTTAAAAATCAAGCCTTTATCCCATTAATGATGACTTAAGGCAAAATCTGCATAATTTTGTGCATAATCTTTCAAACAAAGATAGGTATGTCAAAGACATTACAGTGCTCAAAAGAGACCTGAAAAACATCATAATTATGGATGATAATGCGGCGAGCTATAAACTACAGCCTAAAAATGCCTTCCCTGTGAAGCCCATTTTCGGGGACTTGAACGATCGAGAGTTGTGCCGCGTAAGAGATCTATCCATGATTGCGGTGTTGTCATGTGATGTGAGAGACACCATCAAAATATATTTGGCCATAGATTGTCATAATTTGGAGTACAAGTTTTTACGTCAAAGTCAGCGTGAATTACGTGCAATAGCACTGCAAAAGAAGATTATCGTTCTAGAGTTGATGAACACTTTGGTGAAGAGAAGCAAGGAAGTTTTTTGAAAATGTGGGTTGTCCTATCCGACAGAAGGTTTCAAAGAAGCTAGCTTCATCGAATTACAGAGATGGCAGTTTCGTATTACCAACTCAATCTGCAAAAGATGCGGCCATAATATATCAAAGGATTGAATAATATATGCAGTGATATGCGATGAGTTTCGAAGGAATGAATATTCAAAATTTGTATAGCGGTCGATATATATATATTCAAAGTTTCATTGATTATTTTAAAAAAGGAAGATAAACATTAGACAATGCAGCGATAAAGATTACAGCGGTTAGAAAATATAATAGTCATCCATTATTTTATTACTCTAGCAATAAAGTATTATCAATAATAATAATAGCATGATTTGGAAAAAGATTAAGTTAATCGAAGATAATCATATTTTAAGGAGAGGCATCTTTTTGAAAAGGTATCTGTTCAAAAAGACATAATGTTTCATCTCTAAATATGGGTATATATATAGTAAAATCTTTTTGAAAATAAAAGAGCAGTCAGCAAGTAATGGAATAAAAAGAGCAGTGAGAGAATGTGAAGAAGTAATAGAGAAGAAAAGAAGTGTGAATGAATTACATCGGTGGTGTATAATGTTAGTGAAATAAAGAATAAATATTCAGATTCATAATTTGATATGTGTGTTAAAAAGGGGAAATATATAAGTGGAAAGCTATATTAGAGATATTAAAAGAGAAGAATAAATAAAATAGAATATATGATAAAGGTATATCACATAAGCAAACAGAGATTTTATATGTGCATATATGAAAGAATAAAAGTGCAGATTTGAGAAAATGATTAAGGACAGGCTTTTATGAAGAGATTGTAATGTCCATCATCGGTTGAAGAAAGCAACATTGCCAAGGTGGAAGAGAAATTTATGTGCAGTGGGTTGGTGCTGACGAAGATAGTGGTGGGAGTCGGTGCTTCCAGTAGGTCAGTGCCTGCGAAGTGTGGGAGTTGGTGCTTCTAGTGAGTTGGTGCTCATAAACATAGGGGTTGGAGCTTCTAGTAGGTTGGTGCCTACAAAACATTGTAAAAGAACAATATTATATATAAAAGAAAATTATTTTGTGGTTTTCTCCCATATTGGGTTTCCACGTAAAATCTGTGTTCATGTGCATAATTGTTCGTTTGTGAATTTGAAGTTATTATTGAATAAAAGGTTTAAATTTAAAATTGTTATTATACTGATTCACCCCCCCCTCTCAGTATAATCATGTGCTCTTCAATTGGTATCAGAGCGGGTTCCTTCTATATAGCCTAACTGCTTGAAGGTAGATCTAAAGAGCACAAATGGCTGAAAGTTTTCAAAACAAGACACCAATTTTTGATGGGAAAAACTATGCATTCTGGAGTATTAAAATGGAGGCTTATTTAAATGCTATTGGATTCGATGTTTGGCAATTAGTTCTAGATGGATATGCAATACCATCAAACCCACCAACCGATGCAGCAGGAAAAAGGAAAAGTGAAAATAATGCCAAAGCAAAACATGCTATTTTATCAATCTTGCTGATTCAAAATTTACAAAAGTTATGCATTGTAAATCTGCAAAGGACATATGGGATAAATTGAAAAATATTTATGAAGGGACCGATAATGTAAAGAAGGCCAAACTCCAAACTCATCGAAGCACATTTGAAAGTCTGAAAATGAAGGAAGATGAAGATATAGCCTCATTTCTCTTCCGTGTTGATGAAGTGGTCAATGCAATTAAAGCCCTTGGAGAAGAAGTAGAAGAACAGCTAGTAGTTGAAAAAATCTTAAGATCCCTAACTATTAGATTTGATTCTAAGGTGTCAGCAATCGAAGAAAGAAAAGATCTAGATAGTCTTACTAAAGATGAGCTACATGGAATCCTTACTACCTATGAAATGAGGATTGGAGGCAAGGAGTCTAAGAAGGAAATATCTTTTAAAGTTTCCAAAAAGGGTAAGAATAAAAAACAAATGTCAAGTGATAGTTCAAGTAGTGAAACCGATGAAGCTGAAGCACATTTCTTAAGAAAATTGAAAAAGGGAAGTGGAAAATATAAAGGAAAGTTTCCCTTCAAATGTTTCAATTATGGAAAGGTAGGACACTATGCCTCAAAATGCCCTCAAAATGATGATGACTCAAGCAAAGATGAAAATCAAGCACACACAAAAAAGAAATGGAAAAGTAATAACAAGTTTAATAAGAAGAAAAAATATCAAAAAAATAATAAAAAGAGTTTTTATTCAAAAAGGGGCAGCTCTTCAGATGAAAGCAGCGAGGAATTCCCAAGTGATGATGAGGATGAGATTCTATTTATGGCCGAAGCAGTTTCCGATGATAGCTATGAGGAAGAGGAAAATGAATCAGGTAATGAGGAAGAAGATGTTGATCTCCAAGAAGAACTTCATTATGCATATAAACAAAATGAAAGACTAAAAAGAAAACTTGTAAAATTCAAAGAGGAAGCTACGAAAGCAACAAAAGAATCAGAACAAACAATTGAAGATTTGAAGAATCAATTAGAAGAAGCTAAACAAACTGAAGCTAATTTAAAACTAGAAATTGAAAAATTAGAAAGAGAATTGAAGGAATGCACCATTAACAATCTCAAGTTTAAAAAGGGCTCAGAAATACTAAATGATATCATTGATAGTCAAAGACCTTCTTTCAACAAAATAGGTGTTGGTTTTGAAGAAAATTCAAACACTAGTAATACATTTAAAGGTTTCATAAAAGAAGGAAACAAGATAGTCATAAATGAACCATCAAAAGAAGACAAGAAGAACTACAATAAGAATGAAGAAAATGTTCATAAACCTAGTCGTAAATTTAATGGATATTGCTACTCTTGAAATTGTTTTGGTCATAAAGTACTTGAATGTAGAATACCTAGACAAAATATGAATGAATGGAAAAGGCCATATTATAGACAGCATTTTTCTTATCAATTCAATGGATATTGCTACTCTTGTAACAAATTTGGTCATAAAGCTCTAAACTGCAGAAGCAAAGTGAAGAATATCCAAAATTTCAAAACTCAAAGTCTTTTTGCTCCATTAGTTAACTTTGATATCCTATGTTCAAAGTGTAACAATTTTGGACATGCAGCCCACAAATGTAGAACAATCTTTCCTATAGAACAAACAAAGAAAGAAGATCTCCCTAGAAAGATGGTTTGGAGAAAGAAAGAAAAGTTGCTATAGCTTTACATGCTCAAAAACAACAAATGTGTGAAGTGGACTAAGAGAAAACTTACTTAGTCAGCATTGTGATCAATGGCATAATATATCACTACTAAAGGTTGTAAAATTAAAGAGGATGAAAATGCTTTGCATGTTTTACAAATGAAGAAAAACATTTCCTTGTGCAAAAAGATGAAAATCAGCTACGGCACAAAGGATTGAGGTACTTACATTGTCAAAATCAGAGTGGCGTAGCGGAAGCATGTGTTCAGGGGGAGCTAGTCTCTAGCCTTGGAGACCCTTTGCCATTGATGTCAAAGGGGGAGAGATTGAAGATGAAGGGAACAGAAAACTAAGGGGGAGTCTTGCACAATTATATATTTGAGAAGTTGCCATCAATGACAAAGGGGGAGATTGATGAACATATTGTCATTGATGTCAAAATTAGAGATCAAGAAGTTAACATATATGAATCATAAAATTAGTATATATAATCAATTTAAATACAATGAGATAGTGCTATTACATTTGCAATGATCCTAAAACCTTAACAATAGTAAATGCCATAATAGTATGAATCAATGATGTTTGAAGAAGTGGGAAAGAAGATTCAAATAAGCAAAGCACAGTTATGGAGAACAATGGGCAACATACTATAACAGTGAAATGGTAAAAGTAAAACATACCGATCAATGACTTCCAAATGGAAAGAAATTTACAAACAAAAAACAATGATGCAATGAAGGTCACTTCTATATAGAAAAAGAACAGTAATTACTACTAAAGTAAAAAAATAGTGAAGAAGACACTGCTCTGCTGCTTAACATAGAGTGATTAGAAGATGAAGAAGAGCTAGTGATATAGCAAAAGAAATTAATGTTCAAGACAATGATACAATAATGTAAAAGTAGTGGCATTAGACATTAGCAGAAAAGATAAAGAATGTTTGTAGGCACAGATTTCAGAGATGTATAAATGACAGTGACATCTAAGGTTACAAAGCATCAATGAACAATGGTATAAGGACTATTACAAGGAACATTGTTTCAATGTATCAAGAGGCAGTGCTAAAGTTTCGAGTCACTACAATGTATCAAAGAATAGTGGTGTTATTTATGTAAAGAAACAGTGCTAAAGTTGGAATAGCCCTGATAACATGAACATGTCAAGCCAGTGTTACTGCCTCAAAAGATCAAAATAGAGAGAATGATTTTTGAGGTGCAAAAGAATGTTGAAAGCAAATAACAACAAGAAGAATCCATCAGTTTAATCTTTCCTATTAGTCTGTTGCCCTGCCTATGGCGCCCCCGATTTAAATTTTTAAAAATCAAGCCTTTATCCCATTAATGATGACTTAAGGAAAAATCTGCATAATTTTGTGCATAATCTTTCAAACAAAGATAGGTATGTCAAAGACATTACAGTGCTCAAAAGAGACCTGAAAAACATCATAATTGTGGATGATAATGCGGCAAGCTATAAACTACAGCCTGAAAATGCCTTCCCTGTGAAGCCCTTTTCTGGGGACTTGAACGATCGAGAGCTGTGCCACGTAAGAGATCTGTCCATGATTGCGGCGCTATCATGTGATGTGAGAGACACCATCAAAATATATTTGGCCATAGATTGTCATAATTTGGAGTACGAGTTTTTACGTCAAAGTCAGCGTGAATTACGTGCAATAGCACCGCAAAAGAAGATTATCGTTCTAGAGTTGATGAACACTTTGGTGAAGAGAAGCAAGGAAGTTTTATGAAAACGTGGGTTGTCCTATCCGACAGAAGGTTTCAAAGAAGCTAGCTTCATCGGATTACAGAGATGGCAGTTTCGTATTACCAACTCAATCTGCAAAAGATGCAACCATAATATATCGAAGGATTGAATAATATATGCAGTGATATGCGATAAGTTTCGAAGGAATGAATATTCAAAATTTGTACAGCGGTTGATATATATATTCGAAGTTTCATTGATTATTTTAAAAAAGGAAGATAAACATTAGACAATGCAGCGATAAAGATTACAGCGGTTAGAAAATATAATAGTCATCCATTATTTTATTACTCTAGCAATAAAGTATTATCAATAATAATAATAGCATGATTTGGAAAAAGATTAAGTTAATCGAAGATAATCATATTTTAAGGAGAGGCATCTTTTTGAAAAGGTATCTGTTCAAAAAGACATAATGTTTCATCTCTAAATATGGGTATATATATAGTAAAATCTTTTTGAAAATAAAAGAGCAGTCAGCAAGTAATGGAATAAAAAGAGCAGTGAGAGAATGTGAAGAAGTAATAGAGAAGAAAAGAAGTGTGAATGAATTACATCGGTGGTGTATAATGTTAGTGAAATAAAGAATAAATATTCAGATTCATAATCTGATATGTGTGTTAAAAAGGGGAAATATATAAGTGGAAAGCTATATTAGAGATATTAAAAGAGAAGAATAAATAAAATAGAATATATGATAAAGATATATCACATAAGCAAACAAAGATTTTATATGTGCATATATGAAAGAATAAAAGTGCAGATTTGAGAAAATGATTAAGGACAGGCTTTTATGAAGAGATTGTAATGTCCATCATCAGTTGAAGAAAGCAACATTGCCAAGGTGGAAGAGAAATTTATGTGCAGTGGGTTGGTGCTCATGAAGACAATGGTGGGAGTCGGTGCTTCCAGTAGGTCGGTGCCTGCGAAGTGTGGGAGTTGGTGCTTCCAGTGAGTTGGTGCTCATAAACATAGGGGTTGGAGCCTCTAGTAGGTTGGTGCCTACAAAACATTGTAAAAGAACAATATTATATATAAAAGCAAATTATTTTGTGGTTTTCTCCCATATTGGGTTTCCACGTAAAATCTTTGTTCATGTGCATAATTGTTTGTTTGTGAATTTGAAGTTATTATTGAATAAAAGGTTTAAATTTAAAATTGTTATTATATTGATTCACCCCCCCTCTCAGTATAATCATGTGCTCTTCACACACACACACACACACACGTGCATGTGCGCCCACACATGCACATGCACATGCACATTCACATACACATACACATCCACATACACATACACATGCACATGCACATGCACATGCACATGCACATACACATACACATACACATACACACACACACACACACACACACATACACACACATACACATATACATACATAGACATACACACAAAGATGTACATATACATATACATACACATGCATATAAACATATACACACATACACACACATTACTAAGTCTCAAATGAAAGTGAGATAATCAAGACATGCTTTGTAATGAAACAAAGATAATACTCTATCCTTTTATTTATAGAATAATCATGATGTGAAGGTTTTGCTAGTGAGGCATATTTTATAACTAGTAAGGATTTTTTAGAGAGGCACATTATTTTATAGCCAATGAGGGACATTCTTTTATAGCCATTGAGGCTTTGTTAGTGAGATGCAAAATTTTCCAGTGATGCTCTATAAATAATAGTTTTTTTTTTATTAAGCCAGTGAGGTAGTTTACCGAGTGGGATTTTATCTCTATGAGGGTTTTCCACTCATGTAAACCATTGTATTATAATTCTTTTGTGGTTTATGTGATTATCATGTTTCATGAAATTTGGTCCTATTACTTCATTTATCTACTTTACAACATTTGATTTTTTAATGTCATTTGAGTATTTTCTTTTGGCTGTCACATTTGAATACATTCTAATAACTGAATATCCAATTATAAAAATAATTTATATGTTTAGAAAAATAATTAACTTGAAGTTAATTATTAAAAAATTGAATCACCCTCCTCTTAGTGGTTTTTGTACTCTAATTAGTCCTAATGTAAAATGGTGCTAGGCATCATGGTCCCTCCAAATCAGGCCAAAATTTGAATATGGTAGCATATTGGTTCTTGCAAGTTTTTTGATCTTGGTATTTCCATGTTATCATTGGAAGTCAACCTAAGTTGAGAAAATACCCCTTGAACCATATATTAAAACATCATTTCCCCATTCATTTGTATCCTCTCACATCCTCATTTATTCACAAGCCTTCTAAAGAAAGTATTATAGGGAAAAAAAATTAACATATGAACATCAAGGAGGAGAAAGTTATAATATTCTTCATGTCAAGGATTTTTTCCTGAATGTTCTTGTTTGAGGTGTCATTTGTTTTAACACTTGAAGATGCAATTCAAAGAGCACAAAATTCAAAAAAAAAAAATTCAAGCCTAAGGTATAATCTTATAATATTCAATATTGTACTTCAAATTAATATTATTTCCTAATCATCATTTTTATAGGGAAAGTTAAATCCTCTTAGGGTTTGACTAAGGAAAGCCCCTATTCAATAAAAACAAGTTTTTACCTCTTTTATGTAATTTTTTATATCTAACTGTGAAGTTTTGTAAACCTATGAAGTGTTGATTAAGACAAAGATTCAGTTTCTAAAAAAGCAATAGAGACATTATTAATTATTAACATAGTCCATGGTTAGATAACTAATCCAACACATTTTATAAGGAATTTTCAAGGGAAGGATCAAAGTGACATCCTAAGTCTAGATCCATGAGTAATATCATCTTTAGACACTATTGGGACTATACCACCTACAAAATTGATTCTTTTGATTTGATCCTGAGTTTTAGTGATAAGTTCCTCTCTAATTCTCCTTTTCATATCAATATTAAATATTGGATTATCATACCTAGAAATTTTTGTTTATGTTAATTAGAGTCAAATTTACATCATTTAGCATAGTTCTCTATCCTAATCAATTAATTTTTAATTCAATCAACACTAAAGAAGAAGAATTTTCCCCCAATCAATGCCCAACTCTTTCTAATAGGTCTAAAGTTAGGCCTATTAGATTTCATTCTTCAATTTGGAGGCATATGATAGGTTTGATTCCTAGTTTATCCTAGTGAATCCCTATTCCCAACCTTACATTTTGGTGAACTTCACATTTCTTACTCTTTCCTATTTTAGATTAGAAGTTTTTGTATCTGATTTTTCACTATGAAATTCAAAAAATGTGATTGGTTGTCAATTTCAAATATGATTGCAATTTTTTTAGCTATATTTTTAAAATCATGTTTCAAATATGGCATTTTGGTTGTCATTGATGTCAAATTTGTTGAAATAATTAAGTATTAATTTTGGACTATTGATGAATTATTAGTGATATACATGTTTGTACCTTGATTATGCTAGGTATAGATGTATTTAGACTAGCTAGTTTTCTTAGCACTAATCATGGTGGAAGTTAATTATATGGATATGTTTCAGAGTATACCTTATAAACTTGCACTCTCTTGGTCTATAAGATTCTCATATGAATATAAAAATGTTTTGGTTGTGTTCCGAATATGGTTGGAATCTTTTTTTTATATTTGAGTCAATTCACTACTTGTCTAAGTGATGCTTAGTTTGGTTTGGAAATGTCAATTGGTTTATTGATGTTGATTTTTCCTTTATGGTTTTGTTCATTTGTTACCATAAATTAACCCAGATGATAGAATTATATTTTATGGTGTCATTGTTGTCAACCATCCTTGGTGTTGATTTAATCTCTATCGACAATATACTTGGAAGATTGAGGTTATGATTGAGGAAAAATATTTGAAAAGATATCAATATCTTGCTTCATACAAGTTGATGATTTGATATTTTTGTTACTTAGAATTTGATAATTGAGACTTGGTTTTTTTATACTTAGATTGATGGCTTGGTTTGTTGCTAGGATTTGTGATAACACCGATGTTAAAATTGAAGACAAGTTTAATGTTTTGGTATTGACATTATTTGGCAATTGAGAGTTCATATCAAACTAGTCTAGAATATCTTTGGTATCCTCCAGATATGATATAGTGTTGAGATAAATAATGATATTAATCATGGTTGGTCATACAATATATATTTTGGTCATAATTATGTTTTTCAAGTGAGCTCTAATTATTTACATCTAATGTGTTTGGTTATTCTATGTTTTTGCGTGTTTGGATGTGATACCTCAATTGGGATCATTATTTTTATCTAGATATACTTCACAATTAATGTTGGAACATTAATTTGGGTCTCACCTTGGTGCATGGAGATCCACATGCTTCAAGATTACTTTGAAATATATTTCTTGTCCAATTATTCTACAAAACTTAATTATCTATTCACATTTTAAATTTTAGAGATGACTTTGGTAGATGTGTGAATAATTGGATCTATCTTAGGAGAATGTGTTGTGATATATTTGGGTCCCCTATTTCTCTTGAAGTGGACTACTTCATATATCTTTGGTCTAGATGACCTATTTTATGTAATAATGTTTTATCTTGGTAGTGGTCAACCTTTAGTAAAGCCTTTTATGATCTATCTTATATTTAAGGAATGAATTAGAGGATAGTGATAAATAAGGTGTATTGTAGAATAAAGGAAGCGTAGAAGACCACATTGTGTAAAGAAATGAAGTGAAAGTACAAAGGTTAGAAATAAAGTAAATATATTCCGAGATTGTGTGTTCAGGAGATTCTTCATATTTCTTCTCTAAGATTCATGTTGTTTCCAAATGATAGTGAGTTTATTAGTAGATTTTTGTAACTTTTCCTAAGATAGTGATTTTCAATTGTAAAAGTGCTTTGTATCTTTCTTTAAGGTAGTGAACCCTAGTTGTGCAAGTCTTGGTAGTGAGCCTAAAAATTGTAATATAAGATTATTATATTATGAGTTTGATTTTTATTATTATTATTTTTTTCCATATTTGGGTCTTGCACGTAGATTTGGTGCTCATATCTTGACTATGCTTTTTAATTTTTTTTATTAAAATAATATCTTATGGTGATTTGATATATATCAAGATCTAAAATAAAATTATTATTATTGTCAAGAATAATTCATGCCCCCTCTTATTCATGTTGTGTGCTCAAACTCTGGTACAAGAGATTGATCCTTTCTTATGAATCTTAAATACCCAAGGGAGATCTTGTATGACATATGATTTGAGTTTCAAGGCTCCAAAGTTTGAAGGCACAAACTACTCATACTAGAAGGAACAAATGTGGTTTCATTTAGAGCCTTTTCCAAAAGGATTATGGGAAAGTGTTCAAAAGGGTTATACCACTCCTTAGGGTGGACCACAAACTCCAAAAGAGCTAAACGATGAAGAAAACAATTTGAATGCCAAGATTTCTATTTTAAGTTGTTTGAGTGATGAAGTTGTATGCACCCTAAAATGGTCGCCTAGACTTTGGGCCCCATTTCTGCAATTTATCAAATCCCTAAATCAATATTTTCAAAAATCAACAATATCAATTTTCTTGATCAAATCATAATCAATTCAATATTTCCTAAAGTTTGAGCCTTATTTAATTTAAAAGAAGAAATAAAAATAAAAATCTTATTTAATTAAGAGAACATGCTCTCTTTTAATTAATTAAAAATATCTTTTAGTTAAATAATAAAATCACTTTATCCTAAGCCTTTATTTAATTAAAATAAATTTCCTCCCCTTTTATTTAAATAAAAAATCTCCACTTTTCTTCTTATCCTATGTTGCACAAATAAAGCATTTAATTCTTATTTATAAAGAAAAATAAAATAAAAAATAAAAGAAAAACACTTTTTGTCTCATATGGACACAAAAGTCAACTCCTATTTTTCTATTAGAGGATATTTGTGCACAAGGATCAAGCTTCTATTTTTCTCCATCGTTGATTAAATCTTTTGCCTCTTAATCTCCATCGTCCATGGATTTTTCATTTCCTATAAAAGAAGAGCTCTCTTCTTCATTTTCATCCATTCTCTTTTATGCTATTGTTATGCTACAGGTTTTCTAAGTCATTGAAGCTTTTGGAGACATTCTTGCATCAAGTTTTGTAGATTTGGAGCATCATTGGCATTCATCTTGCATCTACATCACATCCTATCTTGCATCATAGTTTCATCATCATGGTATCATTTCCTTTCATATTTTAGATTAATCTCACATAATTTAATTAGAGGGTTTGTAACTCTTTCATTTCTACTTTCATAGCTAATTGCATACTTGCATATTCATCTTAATCTAGCTTGTATTGCATTGCATTTCCATTTGATTCTTGGAGATATTGGCACTCTTGCCATTATTTTCATTGTGAATCTCTCATTGTGTGGTTGACTAGCAAGGTCATGAGTTTATAGCTCTAGCTGAGAACAATTTTATAAATCTTGCAACTTCATGCATAGAGAGCTATGGATCGATTTGTGAGGGCTCATTCTTGAGTTTTCTTGCATGTAAGGATTCATAGAAGTGTGGTCACATTTTCACCATACATTTTTTGCACCCACGATGGGGCAACCAACTTTTACATGCTGGTTTTGATTATTTTTGGAGCTAACCCCTGTGCAGATTTATTTGGAGATGGAAAACTCTAGATTTTTAAAGATTTGATCATATCTCCCAAATGGATTAGTTTTTTTGTCTGAAATTTTTTTTGCAAGTTGACAACATATTAGAGAAGCTCCAAAAACAAATTCAGATTTTTTAGAGGTGATTTGTATGTTTTATGATTTTTTCTTGTTTTTTCATAAAAAATTAATTTTTGAAGCAAATCAGCATATTTGTTTAGAAATTTTTACATTTGTGGAAAGGTCTTAAAATTCTATAGGGGTCCCATTCACTATGTTTTTAATTTACAGATCATATCATAGCTCATTTGGTTAATTTATAAAAACTGGTCTATTTTGGTAAAATGGGTCTCTAGGGCACAAATGAAGAGATTTTTCTAAAAATTTTACATTTTTCGAAAGCTCTCCATTTTTTGACAGAGATCTATTTTCTGCATTTTGGGTTTAGGGTCCGAATTTATGTGGTAAAAATTAGATCTTGTTGACTAGGTCAAATGCAAAAAAAATAAAATTTTGTGATGGGTATGCACTTATTTTTCATTGTTCAATGCATGATATGACTTATCTTTTGGATTATTTGCTAGTTATTATTGCTCTTAAAAATTGATTTTCAGATCTAACCCTAGGGTTTGCATAAGTTGGATATACATTGCATATCTTATTTTCTTGTTTCTTGTCTTGTTCATTTGAAGGTGCTCTTGCTTTCATGAAAAATGCTTAAAACAAAGCATTGGACTTGAGGTACTTTGTTCCATCTCTACAAAATTTGGATTTTGGGATTAAAATTGAACCTCTCATGTGTTTGGCTTGAGTGTTTTATATGCTTTCATAAAACACATTTCAATTGATGCTCTTAATGGGAAATGAATGAACATAAATTTTCTTTCATACAAGTTTGTGTAAGTGAATGCTTGTGTTTAAACTTTAAGTAATTCTTGGTTCCAATATCAAATATCTCATTGAGTGATTGAGAGCATGGATTCATTCCTTGTTTACATAGGGAGTTAAATGCACCACTTTGTGGACTCACTCTATGTTTACTTGGAAAGTTAAATATTCTATTGTTCAACCCTTTTTCATTTGTGAGTAGTATTGATTAGCAGTCTTAGATTACTTGTGATTGATCTAGATTGCTATCTTGGGTTATTGGACTCACTAATCTGTTGACCCCTCATTTCTGCCCCGTGGTTTCAAGGTCAGCACCACATTAAAGGGGAGGGGTCTATAGGAAAGAAGCGTTAATTGCTCCACTAGGAAACCCTTTTGTGCTTTTTGGAACTCACTTGTTTTCTAAGGTGTGGACTCACTTTGAGTTGATGTGAGGAGTTAAATGTTCCACTTTTGGGCTCACTTTGAGTTTGTGTGAGGAGTTAAATATTCCACTTTTGGACTCACTTTGAGTTGATGTGAAGAGTTAAATGTTCCACTTTTGGACTCACTTTGAGTTGGTGTGAAGAGTTAAATGTTCCACTTTTTGACTCACTTTGAGTTTGTGTGAATGGTTAAGTGTTCCACTTTTTGGACTCACTTCACATTCTCTTGAAGGGTTAAAAGTTCCACTTTTGGACTCACTTCACATTCTCTTGAAGGGTTAAATGTTCCACTTTTGGACTCGCTTCACATTATCTTAAATGGTTAAATGTTCCACTTTTGGACTCGCTTCACATTCACTTGAAGGGTTAAGTGTCCCACTTTTGGACTCAATTTTCATTTACTTGATGAGTTAAGTGTTCCACCTTTAGTGCTCTAAATACTTTTGATAGTGAATTACTTAATTTTATTTTTTAGAAGGCCTACTTGGGGACACACCACCTCAAGGGACAACCTTAACTCCTGTGTTCCGACAGAGTATAAATATCGAGAGGTGAATCCAAAGACACCTCTCTTCGGAATTGAGTTTGATATCACTCTTTGCTAAGCCTCAAAGAACTTTATACCTTTGAGAAGTGAAGGAGGAGATTTGAGTTATCGTCTCCCCCCGGCTGTGTGATTTTGGATTCTTCTCATCTATGGATTTGGGCCTCACGTACCTTACGTATATCGAGGACTCCTTTTAGAAAGCCATGTATATCCTTGTAGATAGCTTGATAAGGTGTTGTTGTGTTCTAAGTGCCTGCTAAAACATTGTCAAGAACATACACAAGTAGAACCTCTAATGAGTAGAATACTAAGTCACTATTCTTGTTCATGCGCAAGGTTGCTTTGTCCCCTGCCCATTGCTTGAAGACTATTTTCTTGAACTCCTTGATTGCTATCTTATGTGCCTGATCAGTGATAAAAATCTATTGATATACTTGCTTGATTCTTTGCAACTTTCTTGGTTTTCTACCTTGCTTTCAGAGACTTGTTTTGATTGCAAATTCTTGGTTTTTTCCTTCTAGGGGTGATTTCAATTGGTTCACAAGGTTGTCTTGGAAATAATTTGCCAAGTTAGAAAGCTATTCTTATTGAAAATTTTTATCTTTAAGATTGTTGATGACACCCTTGGAAAATTTTGGTCCTCTTATTGTCCAAATCATTTTTCACCTATCTCAATTTCAATTGAATTTTGGCCTAGTCCAACCTCCTGATTCAAAAGTGCAAGGATATTCATCCTTTGATTTAAAGCACCTCTTTGACAGTGTTGGTAAAGCCCTTTTACTTTCTATCTTTTCATTTTTCTCTTTGGACAATAGAGAATCTCAATTATCCTAGGTTGGAATTGACACTTTGAGAGATTGACTTATCACCTAAAGTTTCTTTCTTTCATGTCAGTTACAACAAGATACCAAGTTAGTCAAAGGAAATGACCTCCAATTGTCAGATCCTAGGTGCTGTCATGTTGCTCAACATATCAATGAACGTTATGGTATTAATTGCACAAGATGACTCTTAGTCTTCTTTCTTCTCCATTTCCCATGTCTTCTGAAGTCTTCTATTCCCATGGGAAATTCTTCTTCTTCTTATTTATTCCTTTTCCTCTTATTATCTAGTCTACATTCTTCTATTCATCTCTTCTATTCATCTCTTCTATTCATTTCTTCCATGCTTGATTCCTCCTCTCCTAGAACCATGAATTGCAACTACCTTGCCATGGAATCTCTCTTGAGAATGGATGATCTTCAACTCATTTCTCAATTTGAAGAATTTTTTTCCTCCAATGGTTCTTCTAAATATGGCATGGGTGACAAATTTATAGAAAAAATAAAAGAAAAGATGATTGAATCAAATGCCTTTGCTAGAATCATAGACATGATCATATCACAATCTTCTTCTTCCAAACATCTTTCATCATCTAAATTTTCTCATTCTTCTTCACATCATGATTCTTCTAAACATCATTTGAATTCTTCACCTTCTAAGTCTTATCATGACTCTTCTAAACACTATTCAAATTCTTCATCTTCTAAGTCTTATCACGATTCTTCTAAACACTATTTTCATTCTTCATCTTCCAAGTCTTATCATGATTCTTCCAAACATCATTCTCAATCTTATCATGATTCTTCTAAACACCATTCAAATTCTTCATCTTCCAAATCTTATCATGACTCTTCTAGGCATTCCTCATTATCTAAATCTTCTTCCTCCATGAAGTCTTTATATTCCTCTTCTTCATGATCTCATTCTTCTTCTACTTCTTCAAAGAGTCTTACTTCTCTTCACAAGACATACCATAATGAACAACGTGATAGTCCTTATGATACCTCTTCCATGAAGAGTGATGCACCCACCTATGATTACTATGATGACTATGATAATGGACAATGTAGTGATACCTATGACACCTCTATTCCTAAGAGTCCTCCTAGTCGTGTCCTTGTGCTTACTGGAAATGGGTCCTCATATTGGAAAGATCATGATGGTGATCTGTATGATTCAGATTTTGAAAGAAACTTTGATGAGTTTTGTGAAAAATACCTTGATTATAATCCAGCTACTACTGTTGAGGAATATAAAATGCACCGTGCTGATTTGAAATGTAAATATTATAAGAATCCTTCCTCTAAGAACATTCATGCTAAAAATAAAGATGACACTCTCAAGCAAGATCATGTTAATGATGAACCTTTATCTTGTGTTAGTCCCCTTCCATCCCCTACTTCCTCCAATTCCCACACACTTCCTAAAGCTTCTAAAACTTTCAAATCTATCACAAATCCTTCATCCAACAAAGATCCTAAGGCTTTCCATGCAGTTCCCTATAGTTATCCTCAAGGGCTACCTCTTAAAGATACTCACGCTAACCTTCACTTGGCTTCAAATACTTTCAATAATGCTAAACCTAAAGAGCCTAAGCCTTTATATGCTATAATGCCTACTTCAGCTATTCCTTCACCATCTTTGCCAAAGTCTTCCATACAATCCCAACATGCTTTCTTGTCCTTAGAAGTGGCTCCATGTCAAGAGGATTTTAAAGATGATAAAGAAAAGAACATAAAGAAAGATCAAGATCAAGGACCCTCCATGTCATCCAATTATTTTCATGATCTCTCTCATCCATTTTATGGTTCTTTTGATCCTCTATGCCCTTTCTCATTCATTCCACCATGTCTTATGTCTTCTCCTAAGCAAGATCAAGTTACTAATCACACCGTTGAGCTTATTGATAATCAAAATAACCTTGCCACACTTGCGCTTTCCAAAGATGATACTTCCATTAAGGTTATTAAAAATGGTGTTGTTACTTCTGATGTAAAGCCTATTGAAAATCGAAAGAAATTTGATACGCTTACGCTATCCAAAGATCCTTGTCAAGATTAAAGCCTTCCATCTTCTTGTTCTACCACTCCATGTTCACTTCCACTTTCTACTCTTCCTAAGTCTTTGCAAGCTTTGAACAATCCTATCAAAGAAGTTTTTCCTATTCAAGATGTTCATGATCCTATTGCAAATCCTAATGCTCATTCTAAAGATGCTGATGTCCTTGGTTGTCATATACATGTTGATGAAGTTATTGATTATCCTTTTGCATCTTCCACATCCATCCTTGGACCTCCTCCAACAATACTAAGGGCTTCATGTCTTCCTTCCATCTTGGGCCCTTATGTCCTTTCACTTTCCCCTCCTAACTCTCCTAATTCGTCATCCATTTTGGGTCCTTACATCCCTCCATATCCTATCTTTCCTCAAGATCAACATAGATGCATACCCTTGAATCCTTTTCATCCACCCACCCATCTAAACCAGTCATATCCTCCTTCTTCCACAAGTCCCAAGTCTTTTGGAAGTAACCTGAATGGTCAATATAAGAAAAAGAAGAAATATAAGAATCCATAAAAAAAAGAAGATCGCCATGTCTCCTCTAATCGACATGGAGGCATAAAGTCAAAAGAGATATCTAAGAAGAAAACTACAAGACAAGTATGGGTTCCAAAATCCATCATTGAAGATATTCTCTCTAAATCATCAAAAAGAAATGAAAATCCTATGGCTATATGGATTCCAAAATCTCTCTTGAAAGACTCTAATATTGAACAAAAAGTGAAGTTGACATTCAAACTTCCAAAGGCTTCCACTTCATCTTCTTCCAAAAACATTATTCCATTCCATGTGCCTAAACCACAACCTCTACTATATGTTCACCATATTCCTTCACGTATTCCTTCATTCATATTTTCTCCATCCTCTCACCACCCTTCAAGGTGTGTGTGTTGATGTTGATCTTGTCTTCCTTTCCATCTACCCTTTCATGATCCTTTCATTCATTATCCTTCTACCTTCTATCATTTTTCCTCATTTGCCTATTCCTCCTATCTTCCAACCTCACTCGCTTTACATAAAACCTTATCCCCCATTTTCCTCTTCCATTTTCCTTTTCCTATTAACATCTTTGAGCATATCATTTTGGATCCTTGGCATATCATGGTTTATCCTTTCAAGGAGCATTATCTAAAAAGCTTATCTTCTTCCAAAAAATAATTCAAAAAAATAAAAAAATAAAAAAATAAAAAAATGAAAAAAATGATGAAAAAATTGAAAATGTGCCATGGTGAAAACCTGGAAACAGGTGCCTTGATAGCAAAAGTAAAGAGCAATAATTCATCCTATGGTGAAAACCACTCCCTTGTGGCACCTTGGATAAGTACCTTGATGAAAACTTAGCAATCAGACATCATGCATAGTTCTTCTACATATTTCATCCATTCCATCTTCTCTCTTTGATCTTGACAATGTTGAACTATACATGAACATTTGGCTATCTTGTGAGCTATCTTACGATGATCTTTCTTTCATTCTTTTCATGTTTAGCCTTCATATTCATTTTCCTCTATTCATTCTAGCCTTTCGCTATCATTTTCCCCTTTGGTCTTGATCTAATAAAAAGAGTAAAACACGATGCAATGAAGCCTCTTGACATGTCTACTCCTTTGGACTGCATCCTTTCCTTCTTTTGCATTACACTTTTGTGACTTATCCTATGCTGGCCTTTCATTGCTTATCCAAATGTGCTTTGCATGATAATTTTTCCCTAGCTTGGGTACTCTTGAGGAGTTTGACCTTGAGGATTTCTTCCCTCCATTTGCCTTCATTCTCCTTTCCTCCATCTTAGTCACTAGCTTGCTCATCTATCTTGTCCCTCACCTTGCTAGACAGTGGGATTGCACGATGTGATCTTGCTTAAAGGGTTTGATGCTCATTCTGTCTGGGGGCATCCTTTGTACATATTTTATGATCCTGAAAAAATATCAGAAAAATTGATATATGATGTTGAAAAAATCCTAAAAAATATAAAAAATCCTAAAAAAATATAAAAAAATCAAAAAATTCAAAAATTCAAAAAAATAGAAAAAGTGCCTTGGTGAAAATATGGAAACAGGCACCTTGGTAACAAAAATACAAAAAAAAGAAAAAAAAAAAATTGCAATAAATCCAAGTGGTGAAAACTTGGAAACAGGCGCTACTTGAGGCCTTTGCACTCCTATTTGTTAGCATGCGTCCTCGACACTTAGCCTTTCTCCATCATGCCTTGACCTTATTTGACTTAGTCTGGAATTGGTCTTTGTCTTTGTCTAAGGGGCATACCTATTAGCATAGGTCTTTTAGGTGCATTTGTCTCTTGGGGCATTTCACAATAGGTGTTTTTCAACACCACCCCAAACAGTTTTTTTCAACACTACCCTTGCGTTGAGTGTTTCTTAACACTTATCAGATGTCTTACCCTACAGTCTAGTATGATGCAATATTTCTCATTTGCAAATGCGATAAACAGAGTCTGACTCTATGACCAACACATATGCACTTAAACAATCAACTTGTTGAGATATGATGACTTTATTTTTCTTTGTGTGTTGTCTATGAAGATTTCTTTGATGAGTGGTCTCTCCCTGAGAAGTTTTCGATGATGTATAGCTAGAAGACTGAGGGTATGAGAACATGCTTTATTTCTTTATTTGCTTGTGGGTATATTTTGTTGATCCTAACTATCATGAGCATTTATGCTGGTCTTACTTGACACTATGGATTGACAAGGTATTATCCTTGACTATTTTGTGAGTGCATGCTTCTAGTTATCCTAACCTTCATGTGTCTTGATACAAACATAATCTCGCCATATCAAACTTAGGTAATCTCACTGCACTAGTCATCTTGACCTATATGTCTTTGATGCCTAGGTGAGATTTTCACATTTCTATCTGATAAAGATCATATTCATATCCACATAGTTATGCTAGTGTGCATTGTATGATCTTACGACGCTACCAATAATGCTCGATGATGATAATTAGATGTCTATAAGCGTTGTGACCTTGCAAGTCAACCACTTTCATAGTAGCTTGCATTCTTAGGTTCATCATAGTTTAGTTTTTGCATCTTGCATATGGAGAGAGCTCTTCTTTTTATCATCTACGGACTAGTTGGTCAACTGTGCTCATTTTCTGATTCTTCTTGATCATATGTTTCATTTCTGGTCTTTCATGTCACATCATTTTCTATCCATTTTCAGACTCGAAATCAAAATTTGAGTTGCATTTCCAAGTTTTCTCATTCTTCTACATAGTTGACTGACCTTTTGAGGCATAATTCTTTGATCTTTGATGGAATTTCTTCCTTTCCATGTCTTCCAAACTTCTAGTCTTTCATTCACCCCTTTCACTTCCTCTCTCTGAGGTTTGACTTAATCTTTATCATATATCTTTTTCAGTCAAACCTCGTCAACCTGGGGCATATCTTCACTGTTTGATGGTTATCCTATCATGCTCCATCTTTTGATTATGATTTATTGTGACTTGATCAGGTTTATCAATTTGTTGTTCTCCTCTATCTGATTTTGATTTTGATTCCAAGGGGGCAGTACCTATCAGCTTTAATCTTTGATTCAGCTTTATCATTCAGCTCAGCTTGAGATTCTTATTTTTAGACTTGATTATCACCTAGGAGTGATGGTGGTGATTTTTTCTTTCAATTTTTATCTCCTATTTTTCAGACTTGATTATTGCCTAGCAGCGATGGCAATAGTTTTGTCTAAGGCTTGATTTGCACCTAGCATCGACGGTGTTGGTCTTGTCTTTTAACTTTTTGCTTATCTTTTTCCTGATGTGTTCCCAAAATGAACACACATCTGAGTTGTTTTGTGATCCCAAATCGATCTCACATTAGTCAAAGAGGGACAAATGTATGTACCCTAAAATGGTCGCCTAGACTTTGGGCCCCATTTCTGCAATTTATCAAATCCCTGAATCAATATTTTCAAAAATCAACAATATCAATTATATCAATTTTCTTGATCAAATCATAATCAATTCAATATTTCCTAAGGTTTGAGCCTTATTTAATTTAAAAGAAGAAATAAAAATAAAAATCTTATTTAATTAAGAGAACATGCTCTCTTTTAATTAATTAAAAATCTCTTTTAATTAAATAATAAAATCACTTTATCCTAAGCCTTTATTTAATTAAAAAGAATTTCCTCCCCTTTTATTTAAATAAAAAATCTCCACTTTTCTTTTTATCCTATGTTGTACAAATAAAGTATTTAATTCTTATTTATAAAGAAAAATAAAATAAAAAATAAAAGAAAAGCACTTTTTGTCTCATATGGACACAAAAGTCAACTTCTATTTTTCTATTGGAGGATATTTGTGCACAAGGATCAAGCTTCTATTTTTCTCCATCGTTGATTAAATCTTTTGCCTCTTAATCTCCATCATCCATTGATTTTTCATTTCCTATAAAAGAAGAGCTCTCTTCTTCATTTTCATCTATTCTCTTTTATGCTATTGTTATGCTACAAGTTTTTTAAGTCATTGAAGCTTTTGGAGACATTCTTGCATCAAGTTTCAAAGATTTGGAGCATCATTGGCATTCATCTTGCATCTACATCACATCCTATCTTGCATCATAGTTGCATCATCATGGTATCATTTCCTTTCATATTTTAGATTAATCTCACATAGTTTAATTAGAGGGTTTGTAACTCTTTCATTTCTATTTTCATAGCTAGTTGCATACTTACATATTCATCTTAATCTAGCTTGTATTGCATTGCATTTCCATTTGATTCTTGGAGATATTGGCACTCTTGCCCTTGTTTTCATTGTGAATCTCTCATTGTGTGGTTGACTAGCAAGGTCATGAGTTTATAGCTCTAGCTGAGAGCAATTTTACAAATCTTGTAACTTCATGCATAGAGAGCTATGGATCGATTTGTGAGGGCTCATTCTTGACTTTTCTTGCATGTAAGGATTCATAGAAGTGTGGTCACATTTTCACCTTACAGAAGTATTCAAGAAATTTATTAAATTGAAGATATAAAAAGAGACCCAAGACAAACTAAGTAGAGTCTATGAAGAAGATTAAAAAAATGTAGCCAAAGTAACAAATCTAAACCACAAGTTTGGGAATTTGAAGATGGGTGATGATGAGTTCATTGAAGAATATATTCACAAGGTAAATGAGATTGTGAATGACATTAAGGGTGTTGGTAGAATAATGGAAGAAAAAAAAGTAGTAATAAAGTGTTGATGACTCTTCCTAAACCCTACACAATAAAGAAATATGCAATTGAAGAAATTCATGATTTGAATTCCTAGACCTTGGATCAAATTCTTGGTTCATTTTCTACTTTTTGAGATCATTGAAATGGATGAGATCAAGGAAAAGAGAAAGGAAGTAGGAATCAAATAATCAGTCAAATCTAAATATGGATTTGAAGAATATATGGATGAGATTGAAGAAAACTTTTTAAGAATAATGGTGAGAGGAATCAACAAATGAAAAGGAATTTTTCCTTTAATTTTTTTAAACTATGGTAGGATTGGTCATTTTTCTTCTAAGATTCCTTATCAATATTATTTTAAAGGATATGATGATGAAAAAAGAAATAGTTATGACATTTATTATAAGGAAAATAAGACAAATAAAATAGACAAGAGAAGGTCATGCACTATGGAGGAACATTTGTCTAAGGATGAAGATGTTAGACTAAAAATAAGATCTATCATTCTTGGCTATAAAAGAAGGTGAAAAAGAAAGAATTGGAAGATTGAAAGTAAAGATTATTGCATTATATGATAAAGAAGAGCCTACTACATGAATTTTTGATCTTGGATGCTCAAATCATATGATGCAAGATAAAGAGAAGTTTTTGAATCTTGAGAAGTATGCTGGTGGAATTGCGACATTTTTAGGAGATGAAGTTGACTCTATATGCAAGTTAAGCATCTCAATTGATGGTGAGCATAAAAATGATGATGTATAATATTTTAGAGGAATAAGACACAACTTGTCCAATGTTTGTTAGATGTTTGATAAAGTTTATGAAGTCACTTTTAGTAAATATAAATGGTAAAATATAAAGGGAAACATTAGGAGACTAGTTTCTAAAGGTGTTAGAGAAAATGAAGATTTTACTACATAAGTAATAATGGTTAGAATAACTATTTAGTGGCACAAGTATGAAAAACTAAAGATTAATTTGAAAGGAAGGAAAAAGAAGAGAAAATCTTAGAAAATATGGTTGAATAAGAATAAAATCAAATAGAGAAAAAATAAACAATAAAGCTAGTATCAAAATTCATAGAAATAGATAGAGAGAAGTGTGCCAAGTTTGAATATGAAGTATTGAAGGATGAGTTAACATGTGACTAATAAAAATTTAGAAAGCTCAAAGAACCCAAAAATGATAGCATATGTTGGATTATAGAGAATGGGGGTGAATCGATAATCCCTGATTCTAAATACCCAAAAAATATTTTTTTTGATTAACTTGGTGAAAACTTGGTTCAACACACTTTACTATTTACCAAAAATAGTAAATAAAGTTTAATAATTAGGAAACCATTCACATAAATCATCCAACACATTTAACACCAGTATTTAACATGGAAACCCATACATCCATGCTCTACACAAAAGATTTTCCCAACTAATCCCTTCACCCCAAGACTCTCTCAAATCCTCCTAAGGATGAGTGTAGTCTTGCACTCCCATAACATACACAAAACAAAACAAAGATAAACTTCATGTAATCAATTTCAAAGTATAACACAACTTAGTCTCACAAAAATTCAACTAAACAATACAAATACATAAACAAGGCTTCCATGATAGGAGCACCTACCTTTTCTTCAAGACTATGGAAATGGTGAATTTGATGGAGAGCTCAAACTTCCCTTTCCTCACTTTCCCTTCTCCTTCTCAAGCCACTAGATCTTCTCAAGTCAATCCTCCTCTTAACCCAAAATCCATAAGCTAGAATTTTTTTCTTCCCAGACTCTTTCCTATTAGCAAGACATTCCTTCTCCTTCCTACCCTCATCCCAAGAACAAGGTAGAAATCTTGGTTCTTGTTAACTTGCCACAATACCCTAACTAAGGAATGGAAGGTAATTCAAGACACAGGGGAAGGAACTAACCTTGGAAGCATATCCAATATCATCACTCCCAAAGAAGGCCCTCTTTGAGAGGCATTCGAGAAGCTTTGGGTGAAGAAAAAGGTAAAAGTTGACCCCCAAACCTATGCACATACCTTGGGATACTTAAAAATAACCCTAACCACTCCCTGGGGCTTAATTTAACCCCCCAAAAACTTATGTGAATTTAACTCACGAAAATGGGAAGTGATGTGACTCTTGCCTTGCTTCCCTCACCCACTAACCACACTTAGGGACTCACAAGGTGACCTAAGGGTGAGGTAGGGTCAAATTTCCACTTAGGCATGCTAAAACATAACATTAGTGTCAAGTGACACAATAAATAAAAGTACAGATCACATCACTTATTTACACACATGGCATGCCTAATGGATCTTCACATTTACATTTACTCATTTTAAGTTTACATCAAATTATGCACTTACAAACATTTACAATAAGATTCATCGATGCATCACACTTATGAAATTAAAATCACATAACAATGAGGTCATTCTATTCCTAGAGTCAACCTTGGCCAAATACTATTTTCACATTGATCCATCCTTGTTTCCCCACATTTAAAACCATGGTCATAATCTTGCACACTTGATTCAGATATTAGTACCACATGAAATCATTGCATATATAAACATAACAAAAGAGAAACATGATCTATAATAACATACAAATATGAATACATTTGAGAAATAGAATTTTATGATTTTAATCATAAACATAAACCATATTGTATCCTATTTCTATAAGCATCACATGTAAGTTCAATTTTCACTTAAACAAGTAACCCTAAGTCAAATGTAGAATAGTTATATAAGGAAACCGATCATCATAACTAACTCAATATCCTATTCCATAAGATAACATAAATTAATATGTAGAATCTAGAATTCAATTATTTTTCTATATCATAAAGTTAGTATGAATCTAACATACACTTGTAAAAGTACGTCTAACATCATCATCCATATAAACATGTAAAAGCATCACATAATGTTTAAAGATAAGAAGTCATAATCAAAATAGGTCTAATGTCTCATAACAATGTATCAACCAAATAGTCCATGTGAAAAATATCAGTCAAGCTAAGATGGGTAAGGGTAGGATCTCACATCCTTCCCCCTAGGCATGAACTTCCTCTTGGAGCTCATCAAATAGATGGGGGTACTGTGCTCTCATCTACGTTGTATCCTCCCAAGACTCTATGACTTCATCATAGAAATCCCACTGAATCCTAACCTAGTCTAGATCTTGGCCTTGAAGGGCCAAGGTCCTATGAGCTAGTATACGTATGGGGTCCAAAGCTAGCTATCCATCTAACTCCACCTATAAAGAATCCCAATCAATAATATGAGACTCATAATAAGTATATTTTCTCAAAATAGATACATGAAACACATTGTGGATGCACAACAAGCTAGGTGGAAAGGCTAAATGGTAAGCAACTAGGCCTATCCTCTCCAAAATATCAAAAAGTCCAACAAAGAGAGGGGCTAGCTTAGAACCCTTTCCAAAATGGATTGGGATCTTATGCAGCTGCACTCTTAAAAAGAATCTTTCCCCAACCAAATACTCTCTATCAATCCTCCCAGCATTTGCATACATATTCTATTGATCTTGGGCCTCTCTAAGATGCTGCATGATCAGATCTACCTGTTGCTTCGTGTGTCTCACCAACTCTAGACCAATAGAAACCCTATCCTCAATCCTATCCCAACTCAATGGTGTCCTACAAGGTCTTCCATACAAGGCCTAGTAAGGAGGCATACCTAATGATATATGATGCCCATTATTATAGGCAAAATTGACTAAATGTAGGTACTCCTCCCACCTAACTTGATGATCCATCACATACATCTGTAGCATGTCCTCTAACACCTGATTGAATCTCCTACTTTCACCATCTATCTCTAGATGATAGGATGTGCTGAAATTGAGCCTGGTGCCCAAAGCGGTCTGAAGCTCTCTCTAAAAAGATGAAGTAAATAGAGAATCCCTATTGGATATAATCATGCATGGAATGCCATGAGTCTGACAATATCTCTCTAGAAAACCTATGCCACTACAAGTGTCATGAAGGTAATAAAAATGAGTGAGAAGGGGGCTACCTTGGTCAACCTATCCACTCTCACCATAATAGCATTGTGGCAATGAGAAGACATAGGAAGATCAACTACAAAGTCCATGGATATAACATCCCACTTCCACTTAGGTATCTCATGTGGTTAAAGAATCCCACCTAGATGGTAGTGCTCCACCTTAACTCTCTAACACTACAAGCATCTAGGCATAACCTCTAAAAAGATGAAGTAAATAGAGAATCCCTATTGGATATAATCATGCGTGGAATGCCATGAGTCTGACAATATCTCTCTAGAAAACCTATGCCACTACAAGTGTCGTGAAGGTAGTAAAAATGAGTGAGAAGGGGGCTACCTTGGTCAACCTATCCACTCTCACCATAATAGCATTGTGGCAATGAGAAGACATAGGAAGATCAACTACAAAGTCCATGGATATAACATCCCACTTCCACTTAGGTATCTCATGTGGTTAAAGAATCCCACCTAGATGGTAGTGCTCCACATTAACTCTCTAACACTACAAGCATCTAGGCATAACCTCTAAAATGTCCATCCTCATACCCAGCCAATGATAAAGCTCTCTCAAGTATGTATGTAACTTCTTAACTCTAGGGTGTGCTACACAAGGTGCTCTATGAGCCTCAAGGATAATCAAGTCATGCAACCCACTAGAAGAAGGTACATAAATACATCCTCTATGGAAAAGAAGGCCATCAGACTCTAGGGTATAATCTAAGAAATTCCCCTCAAAGGGCATCTGAGCTTGAACCATCTGACAAACTACTGAATAGAATCCATCCTCCTTCAAGTGTTACATTATGCACCCTCTCAAATCTATGCTAGTAGTCATTGCTGAAAGCTCATGACATCTCCTACTCAAGGCATCTGCTACCACATGTTCCTTACCCTTAATGTAATGAAAATTGAAGTCATACTCATAGAGAAACTCCATCCACCTACTATGCCTATCATTAAGATTTAGTTGAGTGAATATGTACTGCAAACTCTGATGATCTGAATGAAGCTCAAATCTATGACCCAAAAGGAAATGTCGTCACCTCACTAAAGCATGCACCACTGTTGCTAGCTCTAGGTCATAGGTAGGGTAGTTAAGCTCATGAGTCTTAAGTTTATGAGACTCATAGGGAATAGCTTGACCACCCTACATAAGCACTACTCCAATCCCATCTCATGATGCATTTGTGCATAAAATGAAGTCTGCTGATGGATTCAGTACTGCAAGGATAGGTGTGCTAGCAAGTTCTCTCTTGAGAAGCTTGTTGTCCACTCAAACTTCTTCCCTTTTATCTGAAGGGAAGTTATAGGATGGGATACTCTAGAGAATCCCTCAACAAATCACCTATAATAGCCTACAAGGCCCATGAAGCTCCTAACCTCTATCACACTAGTAGGTGTTGGCCAATCCATAATCACCCTAATCTTAGATGGCTCTACTGAGATCCCATCTCTTGATATCACATGGCCAAGGTAATGAACCTCTAATTTGAAGAAGGTAAAATTTGACAAACTATCAAACAACTAATTCTCCCTCAAGCACTACAAGACTTGTCTCAAATTCTCCTCATGCTTGTGCTCATCTCACGAATAGATCAAAATGTCATCTAAGAACACCACCACAAATCTATCTAAGAATGAGTGGAATACTCCATTCATGAGGTTCATGAATATGGTTAGAACATTTGTGAGTCCAAAAGGAACCTTGGTGAACTCATAATGGCCATAGCATGTGTGAAATGCAGTCTTGTGGATGTCACTCTCCATAATCCTCAACTAGTGATACCCTGACTTCAAGTCTATCTTTGAGAACACTCAGGAACCTTGAAGCTGATCGAATAAATCATCTATCCTAGGAAGTGGGTACCGATTCTTGATGGTCACCTTATTCAGCTATCGGTAATCCATACATAACCTAAGAGATCCATCCTTCTTCTTAATGAATACTATGGGTGCACCCCATGGTGACACACTAGGATGAATGTGCCCTTTCTCTAAGAGCTCCTCCAACTGAATCTTGAACTCACTAAGCTCATGGGTAGTCATCCTATAGGGTACTTGAGAGATGGGCTTTGCTCTTAGCACAAGATCTATATAAAAATCCACTACTCTAGGTGGTGGCATACCAGGTAGCTCTGATGGAAATACATCTACAAACTCCTATAAAATAGGGTGGTCATCAAGGGAAGTCTCCTTCTTGACCTCCTCCTCTCTGTCACTAATGGTGATAGAAAATAATTGACAACCCTTTCGCATGCACTACTTAAGCTGTATAGCAGAAATCATATGAAGGGATATAGGTCTCTGAACTCCTAAGACAATTGAGGGGACACCATCATCATCTAAAAACTTGAATGTCTTTTATCTACAATCTATCTTGGCTCAATGGGAATAAAGGAAATCCATGACAAGAACAACATGATAGGATCCTAGTGGTATGACACAAAGGTCAAGTAAGGTGGTAATGTCCCCAATCTACAACTGGCATCCCCTCACCAAGGAACTAATTGACACCCTAGCACCTAAGGCTAACTCAACCTCCCAATTGAAATCTTGCCTAGCTACCACTAGCCCACATCACTCCACTATAAAAGGTGAAATAAAAGATTCAGTAGCTCCTAAATCAAAATGTATAGAAATACTACTACCTCCAATCATGCTAATGGCCTCAATAACTATGGCTTGATGCTTGGTCTGACAGTTATCAACCACTGCAAATACTCTATGAGCTCTTCCCATGTCTCTTATTATAGGCTCAGAAGCTACCACCCTCTAACTACCAATTGGATGACCTACAGGACAGTCCCTAGCAATGTGCCCCATAGCACCACATGTGTAGCACAAACCTCTAGCCTAGATCTGAATCCCTTGAGGCCTGGACTGTTGTTGTCCACCTATCATACTAGATCCACTATATCCACCTCTTGATGTATGAGACTGAGCTCTTTGATCTTGTTGAGATCCCTATGAATGCGATTAATTGGGCTTAGAGCCCTACTATCCCTGTGAAGGTCTCTACCTCTAGCTCTACTAAGATTGCTACTGCTACTATTGCTGAGGTGCCCTAGAAGACCCTGAGGAGTTCTTTTGATTTCCTTTCCAGTGGGATTTCTAGAAAGAAAAAGGTTGTGGTGTGGAACTATAGTTCTATAACCTATCCCGTGCATCATGAGACCTATTATGGATCTCCTCAGCAATGATGGCCCTCTCTACAATATCACGTAAATCTCCTGAAGGTACCATCCACACTTTGTCTTCTGTAGCATAATTCAACCCCTTAATAAAGTGATTGACCTAAAGTTTTTCATTCTTCATGTAATCTACATAAGGAAGGAGCTCGAGAAACTTACTCTTGTACTATGCTACTAATAGACCTCTTTGCTGTAAGTCATGAAACTCATTGATGCAACATGGTCTGAAGTTCATCAACATATATTAGGCTCAAAACCTCTCCAAGAAGGTCTCCCATGTGAGGGTATCTATGACAAGGTGGCTCTTACACTCCCCCTACCTCCACCAAGTAGAGGTGGTCCCTCTCAGCATGTGAATTACAAATCATGCCTTAAGGTTGCTCTCGTAAGGAGGAAACCCAAAGCAACACTTGAGGCTCAAAAGACAAGCCTCAACCTCTATCCCACCCATGGATCCTAAAAAGGGTGATTGTTGTAGTCGAATGAGGTATCTGATCTAGTCCCCTGTATCATAGGGCACTCTTGGCACTACCATTGGTAGTGGCTTTGGCATATGGACCGACTCACCCTCATGATCTGCCTACTCCTCTACCCTTCTAGGAGGGGGACTCCTACTCCACTCTTGTGCCCCAGCCTGCTAACCTCCTAGAGGTAATCTATCCATAATAATACTAGCTAAATTCTATTGTTCCATAAAGATATCATGGTTGGGATTAGGTGGTGGTATAGGAGGGGGGTGCTACTCATCACGTACTCCCTTGACTACTCATTGATGCAGGAGCATCCTGGGTGTAAGAGCAATCTTGCACCACCCAAAAATATTTATGTTTTTATATTTAATAAGGGTTATTTTGTGCAGAGCTGCTATTTATGGAAAGTTACTATTTTTGGTAATTTTTGTATGTGCTCAGAATGATCTGATTTCTTTCTTGGAGGTTCATTTTGGTCATATAAGTCTGCCAGTAAAGTTTCATTGCCAGATCAAGTGTATATTGGAAGATATTGAAGATTTTCGGTATTGGCAGCAGGGTACAGAAACTTTGAACTTAGTTTTGAAGGCTTTAGAGGCCCCGGATGAGGTCAAAAATTTGGGTGATAGGCGCTTGCACCAGTCAAGCCTGTAGAGCGCTTCGTGGCATTTCCGAAATGGGGTTATAATAGCCGATCGGGTCAACTGGTGATGACTTATGGTCTTCGGAAGTTGGGCCACCTGAAATGGTGAAAAATAATTTTCTTCAAAATTTCTATTTGGGTTTCAAAGGTTATCTTGAGCTGACTATGATGTAATAAAATGTAAAATAAAATAATTCTAAGTTTGGTCGGCCTTATTGGCTAAAATTCTGGAACCTTCCCAGGCGGTGAAAAATTGCCTATATAAGGAAGGCTGTATTATTGTCTTAGGCAGTTCAGAATAGTTCTGGGTAGTAGATCTGGGTATTGATTCGAGGCTTTGTCCTAAAGAATATTGTAAGGGAATGCCCATGTGGCTTTGCATATTGTAATTCTAAAAGTTTGTAATTCCACATTTGTGGAGATAATAAGAAGCCAATTTTCTGTTCTTGCATATTGTTGTGGTTTCTCCGTTTCTGTTATGTGTTTGTGGTATTAAGGGGAGCACCCTTCATCAAATGGTATCAGAGCAGGAGTTCTTGAGTGTGTAAACAGATCGCCGACTGTGAGGTAGTTTGCACCAGGACCATGGCTAGGGTTTCAGCGCGCATCGCAAAAAATGCCTCCACGAAGAGAACGTGGCGGAAGACCTGGTGCTGTGACACCTGAGGTTAGAGAGCTGCAGAGACAAGTGCGAGCATTGCAAGAAGAGATTCGTAGAGGAATGAATCTTAATGTCAGAGACGAAAGTGAGGATGAAGCTGAAGAAGAATATCAAGAAGGAGAAATTGAAATTGTGAACCAGGAGGAAGAAAGACTTTTTTGGGCGATTTCCAAGATTGGGAAAAGACCTAAGATTGAGGTTCCTACATTTTCTGGAAATCTTAACCCAGAGGAATTGATCGACTGGATCAATGAATGTGAAGAATATTTTGAGTATGAAGATGTTGAGGATCCTGATAGGGTCAAATTTGCGAAGGCCAGACTGAAAGGTCATGCGAAGATATGGTGGCAAGAGATTCAGTTGGAGTGAAATAGAAGGGGAAAGGAGAAAATCACGAGATGGGATCGAATGGTGGATAAATTGAAGCGACAGTTCATTCCTGTTGATTATGAGCTTGACCTACTGAAGAAAATACAGAGTTTGAAGCAAGCAGGAAGATCTATTCAGGAGTATACAAAGGAGTTCTATCGACTTCTCATCAGAACAGGCCATGCAGAAGCTGATAAGGAGAAAGTTGCTCGATACCTTAATGGGTTAAGGCCAAGCATTCAGGAGGAGCTGAATCTGGTTCGAATGAATACTATTGAAGAGGCATACCAGTTTGCCCTAAAAGTAGAGGAAAAGCTGAACAAGAAGTTTGAGAGCAGACAAAACGAAAGAGGTCACGGTGGACGATCTGGTGGACGGTCATATGGTGGCCGAAATGAAGATCTGAAAAAGAAGGATGATGCCAGTAGCAGTCAGAATCAGCGAGGAAATAATTTCAATCACTTCTAGGATCAGAATAATAGAGATCAAAGAGGGAGAGGAAGAGGACAAGGATCTAAAGAGGTGGCTTCCGTGGAACATGTTTTCACTATGGAGAAGAAGGTCACAGGGCATTTGAATGTCCTCAGCGCCAAGGCAAAACAGATAGGAGAAATGAAGGCCAGGCCAGAGTTGCACATGTCGATGAAGATGCTAGATCATCAAATTCTGAAGATGCTGAAAGAGGAGAAACGCTAATTAATAGAAGAGTCTTGCTGAGTGGTGAGAATGAACCTGAACAAAGGAGGAGCCTGTTTCGCACTAGATGCAAGTGTGAGGGTAAATGCTGTGATGTGATTATCGATAGTGGAAGCACTGACAATTTGGTGTCAGAAGAGATGGTGACAAAGTTGAAGCTCAAGAGACAGAAACACCCACATCCATATCGGATTGCCTGGGTGCAGGATGACCACAAGGTCATGGTCAGTGAACAGTGCCCGGTAAAGTTCAAGATCGGTGGATACCAAGATGAGGTATTGTGTGATATCATATCTATGGATGCATGTCATATGTTGTTGGGTAGACCATGGCAGTTTGATAGATGTGCTGTACATGATGGTCGTGCGAATACCTATTCCCTGACAAAGGATGGAGTGTGAAATAAGCTAAAACCATTGAAGGAGACTGAAGAAAAGGTATGTGGTACTGCAAGAATAACTTTTGTTGATGGAAGAAATTTCCTAGATGGTATGAGGCATGAGCATGTATGTTTTGCTTTAATTCCAAAAGCTGGTAAAGAGGAAGTAGAAGATGTTCCTGTAGAAGTTACAGATTTGTTGAATGAGTTTCAGGATATTGTATCTGATAACATGCCTGATGGATTACCACCAATCAGGAAGATCAGTCATCAGATGGAATTGATCCCAGGAGCGAGTTTTCCGAACAAGGCAGCACACAGAATGACACCTGCAGAAAGTGAGGAGTTGAACAGACAAGTACATGAGTTGTTACAGAAAGGATTGATCTGTGAGAGTCTGAGTCCCTGTGCTGTACCAGTGGTATTAGCACCAAAGAAGAATGGAGAATGGAGGATGTGTACAGATTCTAGGGCAATAAACAAGATCACAATCAAGTACAGGTTTCCATTGCCACGAATGGATGATATTATGGACTGTTTGAGTGGAGCTGTGTATTTTTCAAAGATAGATCTAAAAAGTGGATATCATCAGATTCAGATCAGAGAAGGAGATGAATGGAAGACTGCCTTCAAGACAAAGGAAGGACTGTATGAGTGGTTAGTCATGCCTTTTGGGCTAACCAATGCACCGAGCACTTTCATGTGGCTCATGAACGAGGTTCTGAAAAAATTTCTAGGTAAGTTTGTCATTGTTTATCTAGATGATATTTTGATCTTTAGTAAGACATTGGAGGAGCATATGATGCATATTCATATGGTATTTGAGAAGCTGAGAGAAGAGAAATTGTTGATTAATTTGAAGAAGTGCAGTTTTGTGAAGAAAGAGTTAGTGTATTTGGGATTTGTAGTTTCAGTAGAAGGTCTAAAAATGGACCCAGAGAAGGTACAGGCTATCCTTGAATGGCCTACTCCAAGGAGTGCTACTGAGGTAAGATCTTTTCATGGTTTGGCTAGCTTTTACAGAAAGTTTATCCGAAATTTTAGCAGTATTTGTGGACCCTTGACTGAAACAATGAGAGGGGATAGAAAAGAGTTTAAGTGGACTAATGGGGCAGAAAAGAGTTTTCAATTATTGAAACAAAAAGTTACAGAACAACTTGTTTTAGCACTTCCAGATTTTAATAAGGTGTTTCAAGTAGATTGTGATGCTAGTGGTACTGCAATAGGAGCTGTTATGAGCCAAGAAGGTAAACCTGTTGCTTATTTCAGTGAGAAGTTAAATGATGCCAAGAGGAAATATTCTGTTTATGATCAAGAATTTTATGCTATAGTTCAGGCATTAAAGAAGTGGAGACATTATCTTCTTCCTAAGGAGTTTGTTTTGTATACTGATCATCAAGCTTTGCAATATTTGAATAGTCAAGGAAAGTTGAATCAGAGGCATTTGAAATGGGTTGAGTTTTTACAGAGTTATACATTTGTTTTGAAACACAGGAGTGGAAAGTCTAATAGGGTTGCAGATGCTCTTAGCAGAAGGCAACTATTGCTGACAGAAATGCAGATTGAAGTGGTTGGGTTCAAGGAATTCAAAAATTTGTATCCAGAGGATCCTGATTTTGGTGAAGCTTGGAAAGCTTGTACAGAACCTGTTACTCTAGACAAGACGAAATGGTTGGATTTCATCATCCAGGATGATATGCTATTCAGAGGCAGTCAGTTGTGGATTCCACGAAGTTCTATGAGGGAGAATCTCATCAAGGAGAAGCATAGTGGAGGATTGGCTGGACATTTTGGTCGTGATAAAACCGTTTCTTTGGTTGGTGAGAATTATTATTGGCCACAATTGTAGCAAGATGTGAAGAAGTTTGTATAGAGTTGCAGAGTATGTCAGATGGCGAAAGGAGTGAAGTAGAATACAGGATTGTATCAGCCATTACCTGTACCAGAGAAGCCTTGGGAGGATATCAGCATGGACTTTGTTCTTGGTTTATCGAGGACACAGCGGGGACATGATTCAATTTTTGTAGTAGTTGACAGATTTTCAAAGATGGCACATTTCATTCCCTGCAAGAAGACTAATGATGCTGTTCATGTAGCAGAATTGTTTTTCAGAGAAGTAGTGAGACTTCATGGTTTGCCACAGACCATAGTTTCAGATCGGGACACTAAGTTTGTTGGATATTTCTGGCGTACATTGTGGAAGAAGTTGAAGATAGATTTGAAGTTCAGTTCATCACATCATCCACAGACTGATGGACAGATAGAGGTGGTGAATAGGAGTTTGGGAAATTTGCTGAGATGTTTGGTTGGAGATAAGCCAACGGGATGGGATTTGATTTTACCATAGGCAGAATTTGCATACAATAATTCTGTCAACAGGAGGACTGGTAAATCACCATTCCAGATTGTATATGGAAGTAGTCCAAGAAATGCATCTGAATTGAGGAAGATAGATAAAGGAGAAATAAGTAGTGCTGAAGCTGAGGATTTTGCAGAACACTTGAAGAACATCCATGAGGAGGTGAGGAAGCATATTACCAAGATGAACGCACAGTATAAGGCTAAGGCAGATGAGAAAAGGAGGCATAAGGAATTTCAGGTTGGTGATGAAGTCATGGTTCATTTGCGGAAGGAGCGGTTCCCAGTTGGTACATATAACAAGCTGAAAATGAAGAAGTTTGGACCATGCAGGATATTGAAGAAACATGATTCAGGAAACGCATATGAGGTAGAATTGCCTACTGAGCTAAATATTTCACCAGTGTTTAACATTTCAGATCTGACAGAGTATCATGAAGGAGGTGTTGAAGATGAGATCACAGCAGCACAGTGGAGTATTCCAGCAACTAGTTCAGATAGTAAGGAGATCGAAGATATACTGGACAGTCATGTTGGCAGAAGCACAAGGAACAGGACATATGAAGAATATCTGGTCAAGTGGAAAGGATGACCTGTTGAAGATTCATCATGGCTAATAAAGGAGGAGGTTAACCGTCTTGGTTTTCCTCTACACACCTGAGTCGTGACAGGGTCACTTCTCAAATTACCCCGGGTGTCTGATGCAGGAGCATCCTGGGTGTAAGAGCAATCTTGCATCACCCAAAAATATTTATGTTTTTATATTCAATAAGGGTTATTTTGTGCAGAGCTGCTATTTATGGAAAGTTACTATTTTTGGTAATTTTCGTATGTGCTCAGAATGATCTAATTTCTTTCTTGGAGGTTCATTTTGGTCATATAAGTCTGCCAGTAAAGTTTCATTGCCAGATCAAGTGTATATTGGAAGATATTGAAGATTTTCGGTATTGGCAACAGGGTACAGAAACTTTGAACTCAGTTTTGAAGGCTTTAGAGGCCCCGGATGAGGTCAAAAATTTGGGTGATGAGCGCTTGCACCAGTCAAGTTTGTAGAGCGCTTCGTGGCATTTCTGAAATGGGGTTATAATAGCCGATCGGGTCAACTGGTGATGAATTATGGTCTTCGGAAGTTGGGCCACCTGAAATGGTGAAAAATAATTTTCTTCAAAATTTCTGTTCGGGTTTCAAAGGTTATCTTGAGCCGACTATGATGTAATAAAATGTAAAATAAAATAATTCTAAGTTTGGTCGGCCTTATTGGCTAAAATTTTGGAACCTTCCCAGGCGGTGAAAAATTGCCTATATAAGGAAGGCTGTATTATTGTCTTAGGCAGTTCAGAATAGTTCTGGGTAGTAGATCTGGGTATTGATTCGAGGCTTTGTCCTAAAGAATATTGTAAGGGAATGCCCATGTGGCTTTTCATATTGTAATTCTAAAAGTTTGTAATTCCACATTTGTGGAGATAATAAGAAGCCAATTTTCTGTTCTTGCATATTGTTGTGGTTTCTCCATTTCTGTTATGTGTTTGTGGTATTAAGGGGAGCACCCTTCATCACTCACTCTGCTCCCTCTACTAACACATGATCACCTTTGGCTCTCTGACCATGTTGGTGAGCACTACGTGTAATTAGAGGCATCCTACACTAAGGTAGAAAACAAACAGTGAGTTGGAAAATGTAATAGGTTTAAGTTCCTAGAGTAGAAACTATGCTCTAATACCAGAATGTAATGCCCAAAATACAAGGACAAAACACAAAAACAATTTTTTTTGAAAAAACTAAACGACAACTAAGGTTACACACAAATCTCGCTTGATGCGAAGCTTGAGACATAAAGGCTAGTCACCCAACATCACATAAGGGGAATTATGTCATACGATTGGGTGCCAACATCCTTTATTCGACGGATGACATTAGGTGATGTAATAATCCTAACTAGGTTTGGTGTAAAAGATCCATTAGGTTAAATCTTAGTTCAATTTCAAATTTAGTAATGAGGAAAGTCCCAAACTCAAACTAGGGTATGGGAACTATAAAGTAATTGGTATAAGATAGATTAAACTATAGGGAAATTTCCCCCTAAAAAGAAATGTAGTAAGCATAAAGATTAATTTATGATATTATTATTTTCCCTAAGAAATTTTAAAGGAGTTAACCAATTTCCCACAAAACCCAATTATTGAAAGGGAATAATAAGGTCATATTATAAATATTAAACAAATTGAAATACCCCCTTAATTTAAAATAAATAAAACTATATAGACTTTTAATTTTCTCAAGTCTCAACTTAATGCAAAATGATTTAGAATTAAAAAATAATAATTTAAATATTTTATTCAACACTAACTTCTAAATTAAATTAAATATTACCCTATTTGACAAGGCAAAAGGATTTTAAATGATACTAGATTAAATGAAATATCATCACTATTAAGTTTAAATTAAAACATAATCCACCAAATAGAATACTTCATTCTGACACTATTTTAATCAATATAAAAAGTGTTATGCATCGATTCACTTGATCAAAATAATAAATGATGGCTTGAGTTGAGAGAATAAAGTTAAAACAAGGAGAAATAAAAGGAATAAAAAATGCCCAATTTTATTTTTTTTAAAAGGGGAGGATTTCAAAGTGGGAAAACCTAACCTGAATTCAGATTTAGGGTTAGGCCCCACTTTATAGCCCTCCCAAAACCCTAATCTAGCTATTTGCATGTGCAGGAATGAACCAGAGTCTAAGGGGTAGCTATGGCAAGAAGATTTTTTTGTTCTCACATGAGAACAAGTGTGTATATACACACATTTTTTCTTGTGAAAATAAGTATATCCATCTTACAAGGTTTTCTTCACACCCTCCATGGAATAGATTCACATCAAGGTAAAGATGAAGTTTACTATTATTATCATCATGTTGTGCTATTTTGTTAAAATATCTCTTTTAATAATACTAGGTTTTCTTTCTTTTCTTGTTATTTTATTTTAAAGATATGTATGTTATTTATTTATTTTCTTGTTTGAATTTAGAAATGAGGGTTTTTAACCCCATTAGGGCCTAGAACAATGGCCGAAGCCAGCCTTAGCCCAGCCCTTGACGCACATACCTCCATGTGCATGCTATGCAGTCTGGCCGCATGCAGTGGCCTTAGCCATTGCAGCTGCCATGGCCGCACACAGTGACCATGGCCATTGTGTGCGGTCATGACCACACATAGTGGCTACTTCCACTGTGATGGTCGTGGCCACACAATAGTGGTCATGGCTCTATCAGCCACCACAATGGTGAAGAGGAGGGGGGGGGGTCTCAGCTCCAACCAAACCCCCATTATTTTTATTCAATTTTTTTTTTTAAAGATTCTTTTTAAAATTAAAAAAAAATGTCATTCATAGATATATAACATTTTTAAATGTTAATGTTGATGCTATTAACATTTAAAAATGTTAATGTTTTCTTTTCTATATAGCATTTTTTAATGATATTATTTTTCTATTATTTAGTATAAGTATTTGCCAAACTACAAATATATATGTAATAAAAGTTTTAGCCTTCTTCTATGATTATACATAGAACTGGTTTAAAGAGATAACACATAAATATATATATTTTTAAATAGGGACATAGTCCTGTACAAATATATGTTAGAGTGTGTGTGTGTGTGTGTATAAAATGTATCTCAACATTTTTCTATATAACAAAGTCATGGGTTTTTTTGACTAATATGGAAAAATGAACTATTAAGTTGAAATTCACATTTATTATAGATATACTATTTACATTTATTCATTTGCAGATTCATGCATGTTTTTCTAATTTTGATATAGTTTACTTTGACAATGAATTTTAATAAATGCATTTGCAACTTATTTCTAATTCATATAATAAGAAATACTACTTTCAGGAAAATGAATTAAGACAATAAAAATGAATATTCTAATTAGTATTTCTTTTCTAGTAAATTGAATAAATGTATTACAACTTAAATCTAACTCTTTTAATAGTAGATACTATTTTTATGAAAAAGATTAAAGACATAAAATTGTAAACAGTCTAATAGTATTTTTTATTTTTTTTCTCAGATTCATTAATTTAAGTAATGCAAAATTTTAATTTAATTTGATCTCCTGTATTTTATTTCATAGTGGAAAATGGACTAAATAACAAATTCATAAATAGATTCATATAATAAATTCACATTTTCAGATAAACTATAATGAGGAATTTTCTTACACCCATTTAAGAAAACAAAACAAAATAAATATTAATTTTCAAATACACTCACATTATGAAAATCCTTAAAGAATATTTACATACTATAAATTCCTTTGATGTAGAGAATTCTCAAATCATTCTCATACAATTCAATCTAATTTCTAAAATTATTACAATAAAATTCATTCCTTACAAATTGAATTATACAATAATTAATCCTGAATCAAATGATTTCAATTCTTAGTTTTAAGGGCCTCAAACTTCCATAGGAGCTTATCAACTTGAGGATTTTTCAATTCAACTTAAGCAAATCTGTAAACCAAACTTTTTCTTCCATGACCATGGAGGCTCACCTCCTAGCCAAGGTCAGTACATGGCCACCCCCGAGCTAGGAGAAATAAGGAAGGATATAAAACAATCAAACAACACACACTCAACAACATGAAACATAGAACAACACAATTACTTCCATTCCCAAATAATGCACATGGGATCACAATTGATCCATCAATGGCTGAAAGTGGAAACAGTCCTTGGAGAAGCCATACTCAACAATTACAAGTCTTTTTTCTCAAATACAACATGCCTTCACAAGGCTCAACCTAAACAAGCTATCTCATCTCATTGAGCACAATTTCAACTTCCCTTATGGCCCCCAATAAGAAATACAAGTAGGCTTTTATGGATGTCCATACATCCATGCTCTACACAAATTTTTTTTCCAACTAATCCCTTCACCCCAAGACTCTCTCAAATCCTCTCAAGGATGAGTGTAGTCTTCCACTCCCATAAAATACACAAAAAAAAACAAAGATAAAATTCATGTAATCAATTTCAAATTATAACACAACTTAGTGTCACATAAATTCAACTAAACAATACAAATACATAAACAAGGCTTCCATGATAGGAGCACCTACCTTTTCTTCAAGGCTATGACAATGGTGAATTTGATGGAGAGCTCAAACTTCCCTTTCCTAGCTTTTCCTTCTCTTTCTCAAGCCACTAGATCTTCTCAAGTCAATCCTCCTCCAAACCCAAAGTGCATAAGCTAAAAGTGTTTTCTTCCCAGACTCTTTTTCCTATTAGCAAGACATTCCTTCTCCTTCCTACCCTCATCTCAAGACAAGGTAGATATCTTGGTTCTTGTTAACTTTCCACATGCCCCTAACTAAGGAATGGAAGGTAATTCAAGACACAGGGGAAGAAACTAACTTTGGAAGCATACCCAATTTCATCACTCCCAAAGAAGGCTCTCTTTGAGAGGCATTTTGGAAGCTTTGGGGGTAAAAGCACAATCAGGTGTCACCTTTTAGGCTAACTTATTAGCACAACTGAATTTTAGTATTTCTACCTAAAACTTAATTTTGGTCAAACATATGGTCTAGCTAGATTCATTCTAGATAAGTTAGATAAGTTCTTTAACTTTTCCAATTGGAAATGTCTATTAAATGCATGTTTTATACCACGTTGGGTCCAATTACCATAAAAATAAAATTATTTCAGAAAAATGACATTTCAATAACTCTTAATCTTTTTAATGATATTTTTTTAAAAATAAAAAATACCCTTTTGTAGAGATCAGAGTCAAGAATATCCTCATATAGATTTTATAGTGTTTTAACTAGACATAGTTGATTGTAATTAAAAAATATTGCAAGTAGGTATTTTAACAGTCAAGGAGATGTTGATTCGGAGAAAGAAAAAAATAGTAAATCATATTAAATAAATTTGAAAAACATATGGTGCACTAGAGGAGAGAGTCCTCTTCAAGAATATATATTTCTTTTTTTGATTGGGATGAATTTGTTATGAAAAATATGTTGCGAGGTGAAAATTGTCGATTTCAGTGAGTTGGAATTTGAATTGTTATAAAAGAGAAAATATAGGTCAAAAACCAATTTTTATTTCTTCATTCACTAGCTATATATGTCATCTATCACATATTTTGAAATTAGGGGAAAAAATGTTTATTTACATATAATTTTTTGGTGGGAACTCGACCCCTAATTTTTAGCATTTTTCAGCAACTGAAAAATCATCTTTAAAAATTAAAAAAACATATCAATTATTATTCAAAAAAATTATTAAAAATATTAATCATAGACTTCATCCATTTTATCACATTTAATTAGTTTACATCATCTTCAAATTCCAAACATAAATATGATTTTTATACTATTGAAGTTGAACAACTTTGATTTTGTTAGCCTTTTCCTTTGTAAAAAGGTGACAGCTTATTGTGCTTTTACCCTTGGGTGAAGAAAAAGGTAAAAGTTGACTCCAAAACCTATGCACATTCCTTGGGGTACTTAAAACTAACCCTAACCACTCCCTAGGGCTTAATTTAACCTCCACAAATCCATGTCTAGTTAACTCACGAAAATGGGAAGTGATGTGACTCTTGCCTTGGTTCCCTAAACCACTAAACACACTTAGAGACTCACAAGGTGACCTAAGGGTGAGGTAGGGTCAACTTTCCACTTAGGCATTCCAACACATAATAGTAGTGTCAAGTGACACAACAAAAGAAAGTACATCACTAATTTACACACATGACATGCATAATGGATCTTCACATTTACATTTACACATTTTAAATTTACATCAAATTATGCACTTACAAACATTTACAATAGTATTCACCCATGCATCACACTTATGAAATTAAAATCACATAACAACGAGGTCATTCTCTTCCTAGAGTCAACCTTAACCAAATACTATTTTCATATTGATCCATCCTTGTTTCCCCACATTTAAAACTATGGTCATAATCCTGCACACTCAATTAAGATATCAGTACCACATGAAATCATTGCATCTATAAACATAACGAAAGAGAAACATGATCTATAATAGCATACAAATACAAATACATTTGAGAAATAGAATTTCATGATTTCAATCATAAACATAAACCATATTGTATCCTATTTCTATAAGCATCACATGTAAGTTCAATTTTCACTTAAACAAGTAACCCTAACTCAAATGCAGAACCATTATATAAGGAAACTGACCATCATAACTAATTCAATATCCTATTCCATAAGATAACATAAATAAATATGTAGAATCTAGGATTCAATTATCTTTCTATATCATAAAATCAGTATGAATCTAACATACACTTGTAAAAGTATGTCTAACATCATCATCCATATAAACATGTAAAATCATCACATAATGTTTGAAGATAAGAAGTCATAATCAAAATAGGTCTAATGTCGCATAACAATGTGTGAAAAACCACAGTGGGAATTTTCACCCACTAATAAAATACTCTTCTGAAGTATACCCACTTAAGAGCCAATCCTATTAAAGATTACAATGCACACTATTAGGTATGACCCATTCAAGGGATTTACCTCAGAACTATTATGATCTTCACTAGTTAGGAGTTTCCTGGTTAGAGGGCTTCAAAAACTCTTTAGAATGTTACCTTTTTCAATGATTTTACAATATAAGATTGTTAAGTCTACTCTTTTAAGAGATTTCCCTATTATAAATGCTAGTAAGAAACAATAAATATATTGACCTGTGAACTTGCAACTATTTTTGCATAACCAAATTCTTTGTGCACTCTTCCATCTTCACTTCAATTCTTCACTTTCCACTAGCTTCAAAATTTCATTAGATCCTACTTTTCCACTCTAAATCTCTTTGTTCCTTCTTCACTGCTTCTGTCAGCGACTCTTCCTTTCTTCAATTTGCTAGCCATTTGTTCATAAAAATATATCCTTTATATACAAATTGTCTTCCTCTTAATATCCTCTATTACATTTTCCTTTGATCAATCTCAACTTCTTGATTCATTATACCTTGAATCTGGATTTCGGTAACACATTTTCTTTTCACCTAGGAACTTGAACTTTCTTTAAACTTGTTCCTTCTGCTTCAACTATTTATATCTAAGCCATAGATCTAGACTTTGAATTTTCATGTTTGTATACCTCTATAACTAACTTTCCTTGTCATCATAACCATCCAGCTCATCATAACTAATTATTAAATGTCATTCCAATCCTTGTATTTAATTATTGTTCCTCTCTCACTGTCCTCCATTTGTATTTTGGTTAACTTTTCTTAGTGCAAAAAATTTCCTATTTGGTGTCTTGAGTTCCTCTCACTTTACCGAGTTACTTTCTTTTACCCTTTACCTTTACCGACTGACATTTCCTACTTGGTAGAAAAAACATTTTATCTTACCAACTTGTCATATCTTCATGACCATTCTTTACTGACTTGATATAATTATATGTTAGGTAGAAAAAAATTATATCAACATAATCTAATCATTGTCTAATCTTTATCATTTATCCATTTAAGTTCTTCAACTTCATATTGTAATACCCCAAAATTAGCACCTTATAAATCTAATCAATTTTGGTGCATTCCTCAAATCTTACATCTTTAAAGTCCTATTTTACTAGGCAATTTTCTCTCTCCTACCTGACTTTATTTAACTTGGTGTCAAATTCAAAAACCCTAATTTGCATTAATTGCACACTATAATTAATTCCTAAGCATTCGATTTTATTGGCTAAATAATCCCTATGTTTATTTAATTTAATTCTAAAGTCCTAAGTGCTTTAAATTAAATTAAACCCACCCCCTTTAGCTAATACACATAAAAAGAATTAATATTATTTGGTTATTTGAATGGACACCTTTATTTGGATTTATTAATTCAAAATTACTTGAAAAGCCACCCATGTGGCTATAATTCATTCTTTTAATTAAATAATTCTTCAATATTTGTCTCACCTTCCTCCATGGAAATGAAGATTCGGTCATTTCATTTCAAGAAACTCTTCATCCTTCCTCCGGGCTTGTCTATATTATGAACCTCCTCTTCTTCATTCTAGGGAGGCAATTGTGAGAGTATTCAAACTATAGTCAATTTTTGTCTCAATTTTTATGCTTTCAAGCTTTATTGCATATTTAGAATAATTCTCATGCTAGTTTAATTGCACTTTCATATTAAAATTAGTTTGTTTATTTGTTAGTAGATTAATTCTCATATTTACTTTCAAGCTTTAGATTAAATCTACATTTCTCATATTTCCTTCAAGTTCTTCATTTAATTGCATTCTCATATAGCTTAATTTCTCATTTTGATCATTTCAAGCTTTCAAATCCTCCATCTTAGTTTGGTCTTTTTTTTGTTGGCTCTCATTTTGAGAGTAATTCAAACACTCCAGCTAATTAGGAGGCAACATGTCAAATTGATAGATATTGTGAATTGAGTAATTCATACTTAGCTTCATAATTTTTATTATTGAGCAATGACTATGTTGTGTATATGGATGAATTATGAGGTCCATATTCAGGTATAAACATTTTGGCACCCACCGTGGGGCAGAAAAATCATTTCTAGCCTCACTTTCAAAAATTTTCTGATAAGAAATTCAAGCTTTGTCATGCATCTATACTTCACTGTGTATGGAATCTTGCATGAGATTTCTGAGTGTACCGTGAGAAGATTTTCTCTCAATAGCATTCTCTTGCACAAAGAAACACTCTGTTGTGCAGGTCCCTAAATTTTCTCACATGCAGTGTAGTACTTCCTCACACGAAGATTTTCCTTCAGTCATTTAAATTTTTTAGTTTTAGTTTCTATAATTTACTATTACTACTTTCTGACATTTGCTCTCTTCTATTGATTTCATATTTCTATTTTCTACTATAGCGTAATAGTGGTTTGCAAGTCACTTGTCAAAGATCATAAAAACTTGCTAATAGTTTTCTTGTATGACTGTTGTTGAAGACATTTTTAAAATGTTGTGCTTGTTTACTATTTTTCATTCACATCATATAACTAAGACTTTGTTAAAATTTCTTAACAGTCCTGATAGCAGAGTAGGGGAATAGGCTCTTCATTACATGGAAGTGATGCCCATAGATGAAACTAAGACCCAAATGTTGCTATAATGATGGATACCTGGGGAAGAAAAGAAAGGTAGTGCATCTTTAGCACATTTACTTGTTACATGACTATGCTCTTCTCTCGCTGAGAGAACTAGAAACTCAAAAACTTGTGAATTGATTAAGGAGGAACTCGCTTGGTGATGAATATGATTGATGTGTTTGGGTAAGGTGAAGAGGTAGATAAGTATGCTCTTCTCTCTTTGAGAGAATTAGAAAATATGACCCTTGAATCTGAGTCAAATCCTGAGTCACCTTTAGAGGGCCTACCAAAAGTTGAACCTTCGAGAATGACCCAAGTGAGTACACACCTATCACCGATGATTCCACCTCACTTTAATAAGAAAGATTTATTGAGTCTCAAGACTCCAAAGTCATGTTAGCTTCCTTCTCATGATTTTAACTATCATCTTGAGAAGGCCTTGTCTGTTGTACTAAGTGGTGCCGCTCCTAACCCTATTTGCGAAGGTGTATGACTTTTAGGTGTTGGTGTGGCTACGAGGCCTCAACCCTATATCAAGGGCACCAAATTTTAGCATGAATGAAAGCCCACTAAAAACTTTTCTTAGTTAGTTTCCTACCTGGATCACCTCTAAAAGGAGACATAATCTTTGTGCACAGAGGGGGAAGAATCTCTCCCAGAGATTTTCACCATAGGCATGCACTTGCACACTTGAAGGTGGTATATGACACTAGCCCCTACTTCAAGGTTAACCTTTGAACATATACTATTGAGTCCTTGGAAACACCAAAAATATGGGTGCCCTCTAGGAGATGACATGGTTGTGTGAGGTGAACACATGCGCATAACAAGTGAGGCACAGATTTTTTCTTCTCACCATTTTTTTTGTAGGGATAACTAAGTGATTGTTTTGAGTCTTAAAACTATCCATCATGGTTAAACAAAGACTCCCATGATTCTACCAAGTTTATATTAGAAATAGGTAATACTAAGAGGGGGGCATGAATTAGTATTCTACAAAGTTTTACTTTTTCCCAATTATAGATATAACAAATTAACTTGATACATGCATAACATAGTAAACTAAAGAATATGCATAGCAGCAAAGCAAATGAACTCATAACACATTATTTATTCTCAAGGAAACCTTAGCCAACGAAAAACCTTGGTGGGGATGGTACCCACAAAGATCCACTAATCAAAAGTATCCTGTTAAGGATGTTGACCCTGTTAGGAGCCTATTACATTTATATAGTGTCTCAGTCCTAATCAAGGGACTTTAAGCCTTGTTAGAAGCCTCAACCCTACTAAGAGTTGGTAGTACATAAAATGTGATTACTAGATGAGCCCACTAGCCAAAAAAGTAATGTACAATGGTTATTGATTACAAAATATAGTAAGGTACATAACCTTATACTACTTGATTGCTTTCAAAACTTTGCATCAATATCTCTTCGCTATATGTTCACCATACCATCTATATCATTACAATTGCTTGTATATCTCGCATTTACAAATGCCTCATATTTATACAAGTTATTAAGGCTAATAACTCTTATAGTCGGCTTAAAAAAAGCATTATACAAAATACATATTTACCCAAGGGTTAACATCTAGGATTTCATCCCTTTATATTATTAAGACATTATTTTGATAAACAAAATAATCCCTTAACTCTTTACCAATTCTATCTTCATATACTATCCTATTGGCTTAACATTATCTCTGGTAAAACTATCATAACTTCTTCCATACATGTTGTACTAACTTGTGCTATTAGGTGAGTCTTCTATAGTCATGATAGTATCTATGTTCAAGTGCACAAGCACTGAACTTACTCCAATTGTCATCACTGATGAAAATTGTCTCTAGGTACACTAGGAAAAAACACTATCTCATACTTAGACAATTTTGCTTTGCGCTCAGACATACTTGCTCTCTATCATATGTGATCTTCATGTAGATAATATGTTTCTATAATGACAACATCTAAGTATCTAACTCATCCAAATTTCCAAAAATCTCCCCTTTTGTCATTGGTGGCAACATATGAGAAAATTGTCTAAGTCATAACACTTCAAAAACTCAAAATTGTGGCCATAACAAAAATATATATCCATTGTCCTTATAACTCCATATATCTTAGATATATCCTATACTCCCCCTAATAATATACATTCTTATCATATATAACAATTTTTTGCTAAATTTCTCTCCCCCTTTGATAATAATGACAAAAAAAGGGTGCCAAAACTGTGCTTAAACAAAAATATGTATACCTTGATTCAATATTACAGAGCTGGTAGGCTTGCAACAAAATCTGCAAAATTTATCTTGATGCTCTCTATCTCCTTCTCCCATGCCTTCTTAATGGTGTTTACAATAGTTAGTAGTGCACACAATCCATAAGATGCTATTTCAAAGGCTTGAAGGTTTGTAAAACTAAACTTTTGAAAAGATGTCTTTGATGAAAGACATTCTTCCAATTGTCCTTCAACAATGCTTAACTTAATGGAAATATGCTCTCTTAGAAGAGAATCTTTTTAGTTTCCTATCCTTTTCAACAAATAGAATCCTTATTTCATCGTTAATCTTATTGATTCTCTTCTCAATGTCCAATATCTTCACATTATGGTTGGCTAGAAGATTTACCTCTGTTTGAATCTCTACTTCATTATCTTTAATCTTTTGAATTTCTTCTAATACAAGATTCTTAGATTTTGTACACTAAATATACAAATTTTTACCTCTATCCAAGTTCCTTCTCAAGTCTTTTATATAGATATCTAGGCTATTGATGTCATTCTTGATATTCTGGATTATGTCTAGAAGTAATTTGGCCTCATAGGGTGCTTGTGCCTTCACTTTAGCTATGTCAGATAATTTAGTAAACTCATCATCAAATACATTCATAATTTTCTTAGCTCTTTCAAGAGGGTCTACATCTATTATCTGTGTAGTCACAATGCTTTCCAACTTCTCTATTAGATCCTTTAGTGATCCTTCAAGGATTTTCACCTTCTTATTCTTCCCAATTATCTTGTTCAGAGATATGATCAATTACATCTGATCATCATCATCAACTTCTTTTCACAAGCTTTCAAATATAGATCCAAACTGTGATTTCTTTGCAGTCTCAGGTGTAAGACTGATTTCTTCTTGACTCAGGGCTTCTACTTGTTTCTCTGTTTCCTTTTCTTCTTCAATCCTTGAATCTCTCTTCTCTTCTTCTTTGGCATTGTCTTGCTCTTCAAAAGCCAAATTGTCAACAATGTTTTGAAGATTCTTGAAATGGTTATCATCACTATCTAAAGTAATCTTAGTTCCTTCCACATGCATTGACTAATCTTCAATGTTTATAACTGGTGGAGAGGGAATTATCTGATGTTCAGCTTCCTTGTCTTGCTCTATTTGTCTTGCTGCACTAGAGTGTCTTTTAACACTAGCTATCATTACTTTGACTATTGCTTGCTATGTTTCTCTATTGATCTCTTTATAATTTCCTCTCATAATATGAATGGTTCTTTTCTTTGTTCTCAGATGGGTGTTCAGTTCTTTCATGATCTCCTTGAAATGTTCTTCATCTTTAAAATCACATAATTTTCTTACAAGATTTTCTCTAATCTTATTGTCTTCTTTTGTTACTATTTTCTTCCTATTCACTAATTTCTCATATAAATCATCAGGTATCTTGCCCTGAATTGTGTCAAACTTCTTATTACATTATATCATGTGTTTCAAAACTGCATTTTCAAGATTCAGTCTATCTAAATAGTCATAAAGGTCATAATACTTGTTCATCTTAGCGAAGTCTCCATCTTGTATGATTTGTTCATTCACTTTTTCAATCTTAGGTTTCCATGTTTTCTTTTTCACTAGGGCATCTTCATCATCTTTCATTTCTAGTATCTTCCTTTGTACTAGTGGAACTAATGTTTTCTACCTTTTGCCTAGTCCAGTAGAAATTTCTTTAATTCTTTTACTAGGTGTAGATGAGGATGATCTTGTGGATTTCCTAACTTCTTGATCTTTCTCAACTTCCTCCACTTTTACCTTAAATTGAATGTCTATTGGCTATTCTGCAACTAATGAAAGGGGTGGAATAGACAAAATTTCCTTTTGTCCTATATCTTTGATGGCTACTATTGTCTACTTAGCAATTAAAAATTCTTGCTCTATCATCCCTGTGTCCTTTAGAATCTTCTTTATTGTACTAGCCACTCTCTTCTTAGACTATTTCTCTTCTAAGATAGACTTTGTGGAGTTGAAGTTCTCCTCAAAAGTCCCAAATTTATTACTGTGAATGTCCAACTTTCCCTTAAGCAATCTGCTCACATACTCTTCTGCTTTAGCTTTAGAAATTCCATAGCCAAGAGGGTCTATGAATTATACTCTAGGTTCTACTACTTCAATGAATGTAAAGTCAGTATCAACCATGAAACATATCTCATTCTTATATTTCTCAACTAAAGACTTTGGAATCCTTGATCTATTTTTCATTAAATTCTAAATTTTTTTGATTACCAATACTACACTCTCATTGACCTTGTCAATAAGATGTATCCTAAATACTGTGTTTATCCTTTCCATTATGGTCTTTCCATCATTCCAATCATCACCAATTGTAAATGGAAATCTTCTTTGCAAATGGAAAAATATATAAGCGATCAATGATGAGAATCTAAACTAGGAGTTCTTGGTCTTCTTTATCTTCTCCAAGTTCTCAAATAACTAAATTCTCAAAATTTCACACATGTCAACTTGAACTTTGTCAACACACATTAAGTAGGCTACATGTATCATTCCTTCTGTCATGTCATCTTCTCTAGAGTTAGCACAAAACATAGCTATAAGGATCTTGCACAAATATCTAACATCATGTTGTTGTATCTTGCTAATCACTATGCCTCTGCCATTGTAAGATGATTATGTGTTGTTTAATACTATTTTTCTCATGTTCTTCTCATTCAATGGAATGACTCCAATTTTAGATAAACTAACTACTTCATGAATTAGGTCAACTGTGATATCTATCACTCTGTCATCTAACCAAAACTTTCCATTGTGAATTTTGCTCAGGATTATCTTAGTACATTCTTCATCATCAAACTCATACTATAAGGAATACTTTATGATTTCATTATCTTTCAAGTGTTTAAACCCTACTTTCAATGACATATCTTGATTTTAAATCTTTTCATATTCTATGGTAAAATCACTATCACTAAGGGTTTCAAGCTTGCATCCCAAATAACTTCTAACATTCTCTAAGTGTAGAACTCCATTTGGTATGGATGATAAAGCTAATTTAGGGTCTTCTTCCAAGGGTTCTACTAGTTCCCTTTTGACCTTAGGTCTATTCTTATCTTTTACATTATGAATCAATGAAACATCTATGACTACTACAAATTATTTAACTGACCTTGATTCTATGATTTAGGGCTTGTGTAGATTCAACACGAAATTCCTTCACCAAATCCTTGCAACCTACTTTCAATCACTACTCTTTGATCTCCTTAGCACTTGTATTCATCTTAATGATCAAATAATACCGATCATAACCATTTAACCTTTCAATCTAACAAAATCTGACATCACATTCAATTCCTTTTCCGCTTCTTTCCAAAAAGTTGTTTTTGCTTACTTGAAAAATTTAAAACTTCTTGCGCTCTTGCATAACACAATATTATCCTATGCACTCTTAACCATAACATCAATACATCATATACTACCTTACATTAAATGCACAAGACTCAATTCATCCTACACTAACTTCTATACTATCCTAAGTTCCTATTCTACTGTATTTTTCATGAATTAAGTACTTTGAGATGGGTTAGGTAGAGATTTACTCTTACCATTAGATACTTCACCTTTTTTATTACCTTCAGTGTTGAATATATCTCCTTGGTCTGTGGCTTTAACAAACTTCACTTCTTCTAAATTACTACAACATCCTCTTTGACTGTTACTTGCATTTTCATTTCTCCTTGCATGACTTCTAGGATTAGGGTTAGGATGATAAACCCTATTATTCATTATACATAACCTTGTTCTATGTCCAATCATGTTACATATCTAACAAACTATTCCATTGTTTCCATATATTGGTCCTAACTGGTTGATTTGTGATCTACAATTTATGGTAATGTGTCCAACTTTGTTGCATCTATAACATACTACTCCATTTCTCCTGTTCATATCTTCAGTAGGTCTCTTATCCTCATGGTTATTATTTCTAAACATTCTACTACTATTATTATTCTCAAAAAATTTATGTTTTCTACATTCAATAGCTCTATGTCTAAAACCATGACAATTATAACAATAACCTTTAAGAGGTTTAAATTGCTTACCAGTACAATCTTTCTTCATATGACCAAAAGTATTACAAGAAAAGCATCTACCTTTAAATTCTTTTTGTGTACCTTTAGGTGACTCTTCTTTTTTAGGTGGTTCTTCTTCTTTAGGTGTATCTTTAGATTTGTCAACTTCATCAAACTTCTTTTCTTCTATGCTTTTAAAAACTTTTAGATATGGTTCCTTGCTCTCTTTACTCACTTTAGATGAGTTCAATCCAAGACCAGTTTTATCATAGAATGGCTTTTGATAAGACAATTGTTCATCAATCTTCTCACTTGTTGAATATAGTCTCTCAAGTTACTACTTAGATTGAGTCAGTTCACCTTTCACAATTGTATTGTACTTCTCAAGTTCAACATACTACAATTTGGTTTTCTCAAGTTCAGATGTCACTTCACAAAGTTTAGATTTTAGATCTTCTTTCTCTGATTTGAGGTTTTCATTCTCAAATTTCAGATTTTCTTCATTCTTTCTATTTCCATCGTTCAAACTCAACTTTAGATGTACTAACTTTAGTTCATATTTAAGGATCTCATTTTCTTTTTCCAGGTTTTCATCACAATCTTCAATTTGAATTGTAGATTCCTTTTCTAATTTAAGATCTTCCAACTTGTTTTTCAGTTTCTCAATGAGGTTCTTTGCATTATCAAATTTTCCTTTCAGAGTGTCTCTTTCTTCAGTAAGCATATCAATATGTTCAAGAGCTTTGTCAAGATTCTTCTGTAGCTGATCCATATCCATAAAGATCTTACTCAAGCTACTAGGCTTTCCTTGAATGATTTTTTTTTGAGTAAATAGGCTCTGATACCAATTTTTAAAAATAGGGAATATTGAGGGGGGTGACTCAATATTCTAAAAACTTTTACTTTTTCCCAATTATGGATATAACAGATTAACTTGATACATGCATAACATAGTAAACTAAAGAATATGCATAATAGTAAAGCAAATGAACTCATAACACATTATTTGTTCTCGAGGAAACCCTGGCCAAGGGAAAACCCTAGTGGGGATGGTACCCACAAAGATCCACTAATCAAAAGTATCATGTTAAGGATGTTAACCCTATTAGGAGCCTATTACATGCATATAGTGTCTCAATCCTGATTAAGGGACTTTAGGCCTTGTTAGAAGCCTCAACCCTGCTAAGAGTTGGTAGTACACAAAATGTGATTACTAGATGAGCCCACTGCCCAAACAAGTAATGTACAATGATTATTGATTAAAAAATATGGCAATGTACATAACCTTATATTGCTTTCTTGATTTCACAACTTTTCATCAATATCTCTTCGCTATATGTTCACTATACCATCTATATCATTACAATTTCTTGTATATCTCGCATTTACAAATGCCTCATATTTATACAAGTTATTAAGGCTAATAACTCTTACAGTGGGCTTAAAAAAAGCATTATACAAAATAAATATTTACCCAAGGGTTAACATCTAGGATGTCATCCCTTTATATTGTTAAGACAATATTTTGATAAACAAAATAATCCCTTAACTCTTTACCAATTCTATCTTCATATACTATCATGTCAACTTAACACTGTCTCTGGTAAAACTATCATAACTTCTTTTGTACATGTTGTACTAACTTGCACTCTTAAGTGAGTCTTTTATAGTCATCATAGTATCTATGTTCAAGTGGAAAAGCACTGAACTTACTCCAATCATCATCACTAATCAAAACTATCTTCGGGTACACTAGAAAAAAAACACTGTCTCATACTTAGATAATTTTCCTTTATGCTCAGACATACTTGCTCTTTTTCATATGCACTCTTCATGTAGATCATATATTTACATAATGTAAACATCTAAGTATCTAACTCAGCCAAACTTCTAACAATTGCATTGTCCTTGGTAGATCTATTTGCGACTACTTCTTGTGTCACTACTGCTTGATCTAAACCTTCATGCTTGCAAATGATTGCTTGAAACCTTCAAATTGAGATTGTTGATTCAAACTGTCTGAAACCTATCTAAAAACTAGATTTCCTATCTAAGAACCATATACACTATCTCTTTGAACTTGATTTTTATCTCAAAATCTGTGTTGAACTGTCGAACATTGGTTTTTTCCTACACAACATTTTAGAACCTAAGCATTTTCTCTCAAGAGATTGCATTTTCTCGCGTGAAGCTTTTCACTTTCTCACATGACCCTGCACTTTCTTGTGTGAACATGTACCCTATTTTTAAAAATTAGTGAGCTTTTTCCCATTGACTGGTCAACTTTCTACTTAATTTGATTTTTGCCTGGGGTCTATCTACTTTTTCTCCTATCGTTCACTATCAAAAACTGAGTGTCTTGAGTTGAGAACCAACTAATTATTGCTTTGACTCATTTTGTCTCTCCTTTGTTTATCTTATCTCATTGTGCATTTGTACCTCACACTTTGATAGTCTCATCTCTACATTTCTAGCCATTCCTCTTGACAATTCATGCTAGGTCCATCTCACATCTTGGTTGTTCTAGCCTTTATCTCCTTTTCGCTATCATAGAGATAGAGTTCTAGCATTATCTTAAGTCTTCTCTCATCGCGTCTTCATCTATGCCTGTTATGAAAAGAAGTGGAAACACTTTCCCCATTTGTGGAATCAAACAAGGTAGAGGTTGATCTTGAAACCAAGGAAGAGGTTGTTCTGAACCTATTATTCAACCTGAGTATCAAGAGGAATCCTCACATTCTCCCTCACCAAGAATCTTGATAGAAAGTTCTCTTGAATCTTTATCTTCATCTCCTACCAAAGATTTTAGTCTAGATCAAAAACTAGTATTCCAATAGTGTTTTAATCCTTTGTCTCAAATTTAACCTAAATTGTTGTTCTAGCCATTCCTCTTGACAATTCATGCTGGGTCCATCTCACATCTTGGTTGTTCCAGCCTTTATCTCCTTTTCACTATCTTAGAGATAGAGTTCTAGCATTATCTTGAGTCTTCTCTCATCACATCTTCATCTATGCCTATTACGACAAGAAGTGGAAACACTTTCCCCATTCATGGAGTCAAGCAAGGTAGAGGTCAATCTTGAAACCAAGGAAGAGGTTGTTCTAAACCTATTATTCAACCTTAGTATCAAGAGGAATCCTCACATTCTCCCTCACTGAGAATCTTGATAGAAAGTTCTCCTGAATCTTTATCTTCATCTCCTACCACAAATTTTAGTCTAGATCAAAAAATAGTATTCCAATAGTGTTTTAATCCTTTGTTTCAAAGTTAACCTGAATTGTTGTTTCAAGAGAAAACTAATCAATTCTTCCAAGATCGACAAGACTTTGAAAGACCACTCTCTTTAGCCAAACCTATTGACAGTATCAAACTAGTTGACCCTTTTGATCCTATTCACGCACCAAAAGGTTACCTTAGCTGCACCCTTTTGACATCATTCACATCATTTCCTTGAGTCTACACACACTGCACAATCCCACACTGACACGATGGGAGGCCCATTTGATTTCCAATAGGGTGAGTACAACAAGACTCATGAGAAACCTCGAAGTGACCAATGTCATGGTGAATCTCAACATGACCAAAACCAAACCCACAATGATGATCTATCCTGAAACAAATCTCTAGGAAATCAACAACCATATCACTATCACCCTCCTCTGCATGACCAAGACCAAGATGATCAACAACAAGACCAAATTCCAAGCATTTATGAGATTATTTGTAATGAAGATGACGTGATAACTTAGAATGATATAGCTACTGCTAAAGCTAATAAGAGTCTTATCAAAATGATGGAGATCCTCCTTCTAGAGGAAAAGGAGAAGTACTTTCTTGAGTTGGCCCAACAAGGGGCCAAGTTACCCCCAAACTACCAAGTTAAAATGCTTGTGTCTAAAGAAGAAGAGACTGAAATTGCCAAGTTGCAAAAGATGATTCAAAATATGCAAGACTAGATTAGCCAACTTGCAAAGGATAAAGATAAACCCACACAACAATTCATAATGGAAAGCATATGCCCTTTCCCATTTGACAAGAGTCTTCACATGTCTCTTTTTCACAAAGGAGTGGAGTTGCCAAAATATGACAAGTACATGGGTACCACTTATCCCCAAGATCATCTGAGAGAGTTTGATGTTTTGTCCATGGAATTCATGCATGATCAAACATATCTTATGCAACTCTTTCCCCATATCTTGGGTGGGTCATCTATGGAGTGGTTCTACCAATTAGCCCCTGGTATTAAGACTTTTGACGAGATCGCTAATCTATTCCTTTAACATTAATTGGACAACATTCAACATCCTATCAACATCCATGATTTGTGTAATCTAAAATAGTGATAGGGAGAGCCTTTCTTGTCTTTTCTCCAAAGGTGGAGACAACTTTGCATGAAGTATCCTCACAAACTCCCTAAGTCTGAGAAACTTGACATCTTTTTGGACAATCTTGTCCTAGATTTTGGATATTAAGTGCAACTACAAGGTCCTTTGACTTTTGACAACATGATTAAGCAAGCTATGAGGATAGAGGCATTTATGGTTAAGAAAGGGGAATTGACTCTAAATAAGGACAATAAATAAGGGTTCTCCTTGAACAAAGACAAAGGAAAGGCTGTCAACAAAAATAGAGATGTTGTAAATGATGGAGTGGTTGATAATCTCACCGTGAAGCCTTCAAAGTTTTTTTTTAATCTTACCTCAAGTATACAAGTAGCCAAGGTTGTTGAAAAGACCACAATGGACAATTAGATACTCACTCCTTTGGGAAAACATCTTTATGATCTGCAACCATGACCGCATTGGTGGAACGACAACACATACTGTGATTATCACCAAAACATTGGTCATAAAAGTTCTACTTGTCTCCAGTTGTGACATAAGGTTCAAGATTTGATTGACAATGGTGACATCATTATAGACAACCATAACAAGATTTTAGACCATTAAGCATTTAAAGATCCCATCCCTCCTCATGAGAAAGGTGAGTCTTCCAAGGCTAAGAATACCAATGCCAAGGTTAACTATACATATACTACCAATGAAAATGTCATCAACATGATTGAACCTATTGAGATTGAGTATTGCGATGTGATTACTATCAAGGGGAGTGGAGATGCTCCCAAACATAAGACTCCTTTCATCTTGCGAAGTTCCTTGTCTCATTCTTCTAAATTTGAACAACCTCAGGATTGTGCCAATGTTGTTACTTGATCATGTGGGAGGATTGTTTTGAAGGGTCCTGACCCTCTTGTATTTGCTCCAAAAAAAACTACATATAAGACTACTATTGGTCCTACCAAAAAAGCTTTGAAATCAGTCCCTATGCCTAGTACTGCTAGTTATAGCATCTTAGATCAGCTCCAACAAACCAATGCTCAGATCACCATTTTTGAGTTGTTGAAGATCTCGCTGCTCACTGGAGATTTTGGATGAACCCCTCACCGAGGTAGATGTCCCCAAAGATCTTGATCTTGACCGGTTCCAGTCTATGGTGGGTCATTTGACCTCACCACATTATTTTTCCTTCTCTGAAGAAGATGATCACTCTCTGAGCCATCTGCATAATGTTTACTTGCATATAGAAGTCGTGATAGGCCCAAATCATGTCTGTCGAGTGCTCATTGACATGGTGTTGGTCTTAATATCTATTCTACTAAGTTGCTTACCCAACTAGGTTATGATGAGGATTGCATAGACTCCCACAAGAATATTACTATCAAAGCTTATGATGAAGAAGAGCACAAGTCCAAAGGCTTGGTTGTGCTACCTATCTACATCAAACCTTTTGAAAGAGACATTATTTTCCAAGTCCTAGATATTCCTCTTGCATATAGTATTCTGCTAGGTAGACCTTGGATTCATGAAATGTAGGCAATTTTGTCAACATACCATCAATGCATCAAGTTTTTGTTCCATGGAGTGGAGGTAACTATGCCTGCTAATACTAACTACTCTTGCAACACACTCACACAGTTTGCAAATAGTTTTGTCCTAGCTAATATAGAGTCAACTAAATTCTATGATGCTAAGCTTAAATAAATGGAACAAACTCTGAAACTTAAGGATACTGGCATGGGAGGGTATCAAATTGAACCTATGCTATCACTGGTAGCTCTCCCTTTGTCTTTGCATTCTTATGAGAGACCTTTTGAAAACATAAAATCTTCTAATGACCCTCCTCAAATAGTCTATGATGGTGCCTTTGTGTGGGCCACAACAACATTAGAAGATGAGGATGAAGAAAGAGCTATTACTACTTGGATCTATAAAGGGAAAGAAACATCTAAAGAAATTTCTCCACCTCAAGACTTGGAACAAGAGCCATAAAGGGAGTGGTCATATAGGAATGAATGAGAATGGTTTTTTGAAACCCATTGAAGCTACATGTCATCACACAAGAGATACTACTGGCTTAGGTTTCAAAAAGATCCCTTTTCACCTAGGGATAAACAAGTTTGTGCTGGAACCTAAACTTAAATCTGAACCTGAACTAGAAGACACTACTCCAATGGTAAATCTAGAGTCCAGTGCTGATGAAGACATCTTTCCTTACCCCATACTTTCAAATTTTTCTACACTCTTTGAAGGGCCTGATGAGCCTATCATACCTATCCACTAGGTAGAAGCTAAAAGTGATTCTAATGAAAATTCCTCAATCACCCCACTGACATATGACTAGTGGATGGAAATGAAAGCTGTTGACCCTACTTTTGTGAGTGAATATTACATGCCCTTACTCTTTCAAGAAAGATTCAAACAAGAACAAATTCTCAATGTTGCCAGAGAAGAACCTAAGTTAGATGGTATAGCCAGTGCTAATGGAATTCCCATATCTAGTATCATTGACTCACATGAATATAAGTTTGACTCTCTATTTGATGCTACTTGTGATAAAGATATAGACATGGTGCATACATTTGAAAACTCTCTCGAAGTAGGTGAAGGGTCTAGTGTTAGGATGCATAGATTAGATGCCATTAGGGTTAACTTATCCTCTACTTCTGATGAGAGGTCTCATAGGGATTCAAATGCTCCTTTGGATGAGATCGCTCTACATCTTGATTTTCTTGTCTACGCTTTTGATGATTATACCATGAATGCAATTGAACCTGCCATTTCTCTTTCACTCAAAAATCCCAAGTTGATAAATTGGAACTCCCCCTCCTCATCCAATGAAGTCCTAACATTCCAGAATGATTACACTCTAGCCTATTACCTCCATGTTGTTGAACCTATAATGTCCTTCACCAGGGAAGGAAGTGTCAGCATGATAGAGGTAGATATCAAGCATCTTAGTCATAAAATTAAAAGAAGAAAAAATAGATTCTTTGATGGTGAAAACCACATTGTGGCAGTATCAGAGCCAAAAAAAAGTTTAAAAAAAAGATGTATCTGAGGGTGAAAACCTCCTTGAGGTGCCCAAGGATGAGATACTTGATACACTCCCAAGCCACTTTCAAGAGAGATCATCAATATTGATTGAACTGACACAACCAGTGAATTTGGGTACAGAGGCTACTCCACAAATCATTCATCTAGCATAGTCATTATCTACAAAAGAAAAGGAAGAGTTCACTAGCTTCTTTCATAGTAAGAAAATAAAATTTGCATGGACTTACTCTGATATGCCTAGATTGGATCCCAATCTAATCATGCATCATTTGTCCATTGCACTAGGTGTTAAGCCTGTCAAATAGAAGCTTCGAAAGATGCATCCACATGTGGCACTTTTAGTCAAAGCAGACCTAGAAAAACTCCTCAAGGCTAGTTTCATAAGGGCTATCGACTATGCAGAGTGGATTTCAAATATTTTTCCAATTAGAAAGCATGATAAATCCATTTGAGTATGTACAAACTTTTAGGATCTGAATAAGGCATGCCCCAAAGATGATTTTCCACTACCCAATATTGACATGATAGTGGATATGACAGTAGGCTATGAAATGTATTCTTTGATGGATGGATTGTCTAGCTATAATCAAATAAAAATTATGCTAGAAGATCAAGAAAAGACTACTTTCATGTGTGCTTGGGGCACTTTCTACTAGAATATCATGCTGTTTGGACTGAAAAATGCTGGAGCAACATATCAGAGAGCTATCACTACCATTTTCCATGATATGATGCATAAAATAATGAAATATTATATGGATGACACTTTGGCCAAAATCATGTAGTGAAAAACTCACCTTGTAGACTTGGGTCCCATACTTGATCAGATGGAACAATTTAGTCTTAGACTCAATCCAAAAAAATGTGCATTCGGTGTCACTTGTGGGAAACTCTTGGGTTACATCATTTCAACTAAAGGCATAGAGGTTGATCCTAAGAAAGTTCAACCTATTATGGAAATGCCTCCACCTAAGAACATCAGTTAGATGAGAGGACTTCAGGGAAGGCTAGAATCTATTTGGTGCTTCATTGCACAGTTGGCCTATAAGTCGCAACCATTCACTAAAACTTTGCATAAGGGTGTGACTTATGAATGGAATGAAGAATGCGATAGAGGGCTCACTCAAATTAAACAATACCTTGAAAATCCATTAATCTTGATGCCTCCTATTCATGGGAAGCCACTTATACTCTACATCTTAGCTATAAACACTTCTTTAGGTGCTTTGTTAGCTCAAGAGGATCAAAACAACAAAGAGAGATCCATTTATTACATCAGCAAAACATTGGTCTCTTATGAAATGAACCATTCTTTCATTGAAAAATATTGTCTGGTAGTGGTGTTTTCTTCATAGAAATTGCAACATTATATGCTCACTCACACAACAAGACTCATTAAAAAAATTGATCCACTAAAGTATTTACTAAGCAAAGCTGCCCTCATGGGTAGACTGGCAAAATGGGTTATGATACTCAGTGAGTTTGACATTGAGTATGTGGAAAGAAAAGCTATCAAAGGATAGGTGATTTCTGATTAGTTGGTGGAAGTTCCTCTTAAAGATCATCAACTGTTGACCATTTAATTCCTATATGAGTCTATCATGCTTCTCACACATCAAGCTTGGAGCATGTTCTTTGATGGATCATTCACTCAGCAAGGATTAGGTGTAGGAATTCTATTCATAACACCTCAAAGATATTCACTACCCAAAGCTTATAAAATGTTGTTTCCCTGCACAAACAACATCATTGAATATGAAGCTCTCATTAATGGTATGAAAATAGCCATTGAATGGCATGTGGATGAGCTTAAGGTCTTTGGAGACTCTCAGTTAGTAATCAATCAAGTTAATGATATCTACCAAATAAAAGATGACAAGCTAGTGCCTTACAAATGAATGGTGGATGATCTCAACTAGTATTTTGGACACATTTCTTTCCAGAAAATTCCAAGGGTAGATAATAAAGTAGCCGATGCTATGGCCACTCTTTCCTCAATGTTACAAATGCCAAAAAATGACTTTAGACATGAATTCCTAGTGGAGACATTACGCTACCCAGCATATGACATTCCCAAATCTAGGATGATCTATTCAGTCATTGGACATGATTCATACCGCTACCACCATATCTATTCCTATCTCTATGACCAAATTATTCTAGACACCTATAATCAGAATGAAAAATGTCACCTAATTCATAATGCTTCACGGTATGTTATCATAAAAAATGACTTGTATAGATAGGGTCTAGATAGTACTTTCCTTAGGTGTCTAGAACCCAATGAGTCCAAATGTGTGTTAGCTGAGGTACATTAAGGTATCTGGGGGTCTCATTCGAGTGGTCTAACATTAGCTTATCAACTTATTAGAGCTGGTTACTACTAACTAGATATGGAGAAAGAAGCTATTTAGTATGCCAAGGCTTGTAAATAGTGTCAATTTTAGAGAAATCTGATCCATGCTCCTACTAAAGAGCTTATTCCTTTCATCAGTTTCTGGCCATTTTAGCAATGGGCCTTTGACTTGGTGGGTCAGATTCATCTATCCTCCTCCAAAGGGAACAAATTCATCATCATTGCTACAAAATACTTTACTAAATGGGTTGAGGTAGTCCCTCTGACTATAGCTAATGGCAATTCTATGGCTATCTTTATACTAAACTATATCATCTGTAGATATGGTGTACCCTCATCAATCATCACTGACAATGGGGGATAATTAAAGAACAAAGACTTGAAAGATTTATGCACCAAATTAAAGATCATTTAGCATTGGTCATCTATCTATTATCCTCAGGGTAATGGACAAGAAGAAGCTTCCAATAAGACAATCCTCAAGATCTTGCATAGAACAATTCATAAATTTGGTAGAGATTGGGACCTCTAGATTAATCCGGCCTTATGGGCCTATAGAAAAAGAATTTGAACACCAAAAAGGGCCATGCCCTTCACTTTGGTCTATGGATCAGATTTTTTATTTCCTATTGAGGTCGAGATTCCTACATTATGAGTCTCTTTGAGGGGCCTCATCATTGATAAAGTAAATAGAATATCTCAGCTGCAAGAGCTAGAATTACTAGATGAACATCAGAAGGTGGCATTTGATCATCTCTGAGCATACTAGAAGAGAATTTCTAAGGCCTACAATAATAAATTTAGACAAAGGTAATTCCAAGTGGGTGATTGCATCCTGGGAGAAAACCCCAAAAATCAGCAACAATGGATCTAGAAAGGAAAGTTTGAACCGAACTAGATTGGTCCATACATTATTACTATAGCATTTGGGTCTAGTGCTTACCAAATCTCCACCACTAAAGGAGAATAGCTCAAAGATCCAATCAACACTCTACACCTGAAGAGATTCTATAGTTGAGACATTCTCTACATGCTTATGTACATACTTTATTCTAAAAAAATCCTAAAAATCACAAAATGTCCTAAAAAATGATCATCTTAGTGAAAACTTGGTAAACAAGCATTTTGATGTATCTATTATCCTAGTGAAAACCTAGTAAACAGGTGCCTTGACAATACAAAAAATTGAAAATTTGAAAAAATACAAAAAAAATGAAAAATACAAAAAAATAAAAAATGAGAAAAATGAGAAATACCAAAAAATTAAAAAAAGAGAAAAGTAAAAAAAAAATTGAAAAAGAAGAGAAAAATGTGCCATTGATGAAAACCTGGTAAGCAAGCGTCATGGTAGAAAAAATAGAATCATTGCCAAGATGGTGAAAACCTGGTAAACAGGTGCCTCTTGCTTTCCTTCTTTTTAGCTTTAGTTTCCTTTCCTACATTCTTGTTTTAGCTTTCTTTCCTACTTTTGTTTTCTATCTTGTTTCCTACTTTAGTTTGTTTCCTGCTTTTCTATCTCATGCATTCACCTTCATTTATCTTTGAGATTTTTCTCGACTCTACATGGATTGGAACTGGTCACGCTTGGGGGCACCTTCCTAATCTAGGGGACATTGTCCTATCACTTTTAGAGATGCTTTCTTGCATCAATCACTAGTGGTTCTCACTATGTCTGCCTGCTAATGCCCAGCTATTTTGAGACCTCTCTCTTTGAGGTTCTTTCTTGTATTAGTCACTAGTGGTTCTCACTGTGTCTACCTACTGATACCTAGCTATCACTCATATCTCTCTTCTTGAGGATCCCTCGTACATTAGTCACTAGTGGTTCTCACTACATCTACCTGTTGATGTTTCATTGGCTCTTTTGAGATCTCTCTCCTTGAGGATCTCTCTTGTATTGGTCACCAACATCTCTTGCTATGTCTACTTACATATACTTCATTTAGCACTTTGATTATTCTCTTTGAGATGATTTCTTGCATTAGCCACCATCGATCCTCATTATGTCCACCTACTATCACCATCCTGTTGAGACTTCTCGCACTGTATTTTTTTGATCCAACTTCAATCTGCTTGAACATAAACTTAAACTAAAACTAAAATTGGATTTTTGATTCTCTAAAGTGTGCTGAGCTTTCCTTTTTGTGAGTTTGTTCTTTTGGTTTTTTCATTCCTCCTCGAGCAAGTCCAAGACATCTATTTGGACCGAGAGATGTGAAGACTAGGGGCATGATCTTTTCTCTCTTTTTGCTTGATGGTTTATTTCCAATGATCCAAAGAATTCATATAAGAGGGGCTTCCACTATGAGAGCCTTCATCTTGTGTTGGATGGCCATGTGTACCTCAACTCCTTTTATATGGACGCTTTGGTGAGTTTGGTTCTTCTCCTTGTTTGTTTGAGTGACTTCTTTCTGCTACAAGTATAATTAAAAATTCTCATCCTGCTAAGCAAATGTAAGGGTCACTATGAGCATTCTTTGGTAGGAGAAGCAACATTTAGGTCTTTCTAGCAACTATACTTTGATGCTTATGTTAACTTGCTAAATTAAAAAGAATAGGTGTTCAGGTCATTCTGGCTTCTTGTGCCTTAATGCTTACATCTCATTATGAAAAATCTAAGACTTATATCATATTTATATTATTAGGATTACACATCAGTGAGGATTGTACAACATCTTGTGATCATCCAGTACCTAAAAACTCTATGATGAAAACAAGTGAGTGCAACAACCAAGTCCTAGGATTGCATTTTCATTTTGGGTTTGCATCTAGCTTAGGCTTGCATTTTTCATTCCAGGCTTGCATTAAGATGGTGTTTTGGTGCTTATATCATCCTCCTCCTCTAGATCTCTTCATAAAAGGTTCTCATCTTTCATCCCAAGTTCATCTTGGCTGCACAAGTATCTAGTCCTCATCCCTGATCTTCAAATATCCTTTTGATTAGTACTTGTCATATATTGCAACATCCTGCATGAGATGATTAGTACCATATGCATCACATTTTCATTGCATATCCATTACATCCATAAAAAACCATTATGATAAACTCATTCAAATACATTACATTTACATTTTCATAACATGTGCATCCATAATAAAGAAATCAAATCATACATTACACATTTGCATTTCACATTTCATCCATTATATGCATACATTATACCATCTATCATCACATTCCATCATTGCATTGCATACATATAAAATAAAACATCTGCATATTCATACATAAAAGAAATCATGTGCATCTCATATCTAATCCATACATCTAAATCATCTAGGAAGCATCTCATAAAACATGAAATATCCAAAGCAATATATAACAAGTACAATGATATCAAGAGGCGATCTCATATATATCTCATGGTTGATCAATGTCATGTACAAAAAGAATGATGCTACTTGATCACAGTATCAAAATATGGGCTACAATATGAATATCAAAGGAGCTAACTCTTCCCATCACCACTTGGATCGGGTGGTGGTGGTGGTCCCTATGGTGGTGCCTGAGGTGGAGGCATTAGTCTTTATGGAGGTGCACCCTGTGGAGGTTCCTGAGGAGATGCCTATGATGGTATTCCTATGGAGGAGGTGCCTACGGTGCTGCTCATGCTCTGGAGTACTTAGAGAGTGGAGGCACCTACTTTGATAGATCTAGAACAACACCAACATATGCTACATAATAGTAAGCTACCTAAGAAGCCTCATATCTGGTCTCTATTTGCAATCTCGCCAACTCCTCTTAGAGATCTCTAATCTCCCACTCTCTATCAGCTACTTGTGTCTCTTGCATGATGACCAAGGTGTGGAAATCATCTAGGTCCCTCTGGGCCTATTGTATTAGCTCTCAGCTCTTTTTCAAAACCTCCTAAACTTGTACATCCTATCCTCCCATAGCTGGGTCTTGCATAAGTGTCATTGAACTGTGCCCCATTGTCAAGAGGCATCTAATGTGATGGATCCTTCATCCTCTATCTAGTAGACCTCTGATAGGTCCCACTACTACTAGTACCTACATCTGACCCCATAGTCCTAGGTGGGATGGGAGTCTACACACCCCTAGGCCTCCATACCCTCTACTGCTATTGCTTAGGCTGTTGCTGTGGCCCTCTCTACTACTAAGCAACCTACTATTGTGTAGGCTACTATCCATGTACTTGCTACTACTATACCTACTCTATAAGTTGTACAACCTATTGTCCCTCCTAGCTCATGTTGATAGGATCTATGAATCTTGGGAAGGGGTGCACCAAGAAGTGATCTCTATATGCAGGCATCATCCTTGCATTGGTGACATCCACCATGTAGTCCCACCAAGCTGGAGGTACTCATGCCTCAATTGTGCATTTGCCCTTATCAAATCTATCCTGTGAGCACTTCTTCATCTCATCGATGAATTGAGCATATGTATAGTACTCCTATGAGAGGTCCTATGGCCTCTCAAATTGCCTCATGACTCGTGTAATCAGGAATCGCTCAATGATAGAAATGGTGTTCTTGATCAGTGTACCCAAGATGAACATGTGTGAGAGCTCCCATCGAGTGTCATCCCATGGCTCTGTAGCTACCCACATCTCCATATGACTTCTACCATATCATCTAATTGTCCCCACCACTACTCGGTCTTATCCAATGATGGTTGGGTCATAGGGCCTGCGTATCTATAAATGTATGGCTCTAAAGGCTGTCGTGTATCATGAAATATCAGCCTACAAATAGGGAGATGCTCCTAGGTCTAGATCTACAATAAAAAAATGCCAGAAGCCATAGTCCTAGCACTTTAATACATGATCTCATACATCTCATGGTACATCTAAGTGAGCATGCACTCACCCCACCCAAATCTGATAGCTAGCCTATCCAGCATCCACTACAGCATCAACCCCCAACCGCACTCTAATATGTGCTATCCTTGATTAGGTACCATGTAATAGCTCAAGAATATGGCTAAAATGACTGCTAATCAGTGACCACTGCCATATCTACTAACTAGTTCATCCCATGAGATGGCCTGACCCATCACTAGCTCATCTCTGAATATGTCCCTAAGCACCAGTGTACCTACCCTTGGCTATATATCATACTCAACATAGGTGCCATGGAAAAGTATCCTTAGAATTTGATAGATGTCCTCGAGAGTCACTATCATCTCCCCCATCAACAAGTGGAAGGTGTTCATCTCTGAATGGAAATGCTCAACAAGTGCACCTAGAAGACCATGATTTACCCAAATGTTAGGTATATCATGCAAGTACCCAAATCCTAGCCCATTAATGTGGGCACCCTCTTCATTTTTCAGTCTCTGTAGTAGCTCAATGATAACTAGATAGTGAGATCAAAATGCAACATCTAGGAAGTCAACTTGCAAAGCAAGTGACAACATTGGATCAGTATCTCAACATGATGGTTTTCAAAGAAACAAAAACAAGAGAAGCTATGCATATATCCTATGCATGAATATGGGACGCTCTACTTGGCTAATTTCATGCAAAATTGGACAAAGACTCTATAAAATTGCAGTAGATTCTCGCACAAGACATGATCTTGTCTCGTGTGAGGTTTCATTACTAGGATGAAATTTTGCATGATGCCACATAGTAGCTCATGCAAGAACATAGAGTTTCTTGATGCGAAGATGCCCTATCCCATGGAAGGAAACTATTTTCTTGCACAAGGGGCGATTGGGGCTGGTGTGAGGAAATTGTTTCCTCATGTGAAGATTGAAGAACATGGCCTAAAACTCCTAAAAATCTAACCTAAATGACCTAGAGAGAGATTAAAACTTGAAATGCAGGATGGTTTATTGACTACTTACAGGTGCATCATACTCCACTAGTCAGTTGTGGCATCGGGAGTGCTCAAATAGATGAATATGCACTGGAACACCTTCCATCTCTCTCAGAGCTCTCAAATTTGCTACAAGACAAAGTGAATAATGATTTGAAAATGACCCCTTAGGGCCTTATATAGCTTTTGACCTAATTTTTAGAAGTGCTTCATTTTGTGTGAAAACTTCACCCTTGGCTAAATTGATTGTTCTGAATCTATTTTTGGGTACAAAATCAAAATTTGACACTCCTAGATAGCTCAAAATTGCATTTTAAATTTTGGGATCCCTTGGGATCAGATGCTTGTGCAGTCAACCTTCTGATGCTATTTTCTTGCTAGAATCACATGGTAGCATCATTTCCTCAGCATCTTCATCTTTTTCATCTCAAGTCAAATCTAGTCAAATATGGTCAAACTTGGTCAATAAGACCTCCCCATTGCTCCAAATCACTTCTATAGCTTCTTGAATCTATTTTGATCTCTCTATCTGCAATCTGGTGTTGTCAATAATCTTTCTGACATGTCATCTTTTGATTTCACTCCTAAGGGGTAGGATGATTGCATCATTGAATCTTTTCAAATCAATTATTGAATCAGTCTAATCTAAATCAAAAGTCCTCATCACTCAGGGCATCTCTTCACTAGGGGCATCTTTGTGCCTCGCATCTTGTCATCTTGTCATCTATATTTTGGGTATCTAAGAAATCTAACTCAGATCCTTGAGGATCAAGCTTCATTCTGGAGATGGTTCTCGACATCTATTAGGTATTGGGGAAATCTAACCCCAATTCCTGAAGGTCAAGCTTCATTTTGGAGATGGCTTTTGAAAACTCTTTTGGACCGTTATCTATGCAATCTAACCCAGGTCTTAGAGGGCTAAGCTTCATTCTAGAGATAGTCATAAATCTACATCTGTCATTATTTGATCAATGGGCATTAGGGAAATCTAGCCCCGACTCCTAAAGATTGAATCTCATTCTGGGTATTGGGGCAATCTAACCCTGATTCCAATCTTCTCTCGAAGTGGTAATTTGACTGTTGTCTTCGCAATCTAACTTAGACTTTGAAGAATCATGCTTTTTTCTAAAGTTGATCCTGCATCTCAATCTGATCGGCCTGCTGGCAACCTAACCTTAAATTTTGAGGGTTAAACTTCATTCTGGAGATAATCCTAAAATCTCATCATTTGTCACATCAGACTATTCTTTGAATCAATGCGTTGCTCTCACATCAATTCAAAGAGGGGCAAATGTAATACCCCAAAATTGGCACCTTATAAATCTAATCAATTTTGGTGCATTTCTTGAATCTTACATCTTTAAAGTCCTATTTTACTAGGTAATTTTCTCTCTCCTACCTAACTTTATTTGACTTTGTGTCAAATGCAAAAACCCTATTTTTCATTAATCTCACACTATAATTAATTCCTAAGTATTCGACTTTATAGGCTAAATAATCCCTATGATTATTTAATTTAATTCTAAAGTCTTAAGTGCTTTAAATTAAATTCAACCCACCCCCTTTAGCTAATACACATAAAAGGAATTAATATTATTTGGTTATTTGAATGGACATCTTTATTTGGATTTATTAATTCAAAATTACTTGAAAAGCCACCCACGTGGCAACAATTCATTCTTTTAATTAAATAATTATTCAATATTTGTCTCACCTTCCTCCATGAAAATGAAGAGTTAGCCGTTTCATTTCAAGAAACTCTTCATCCTTCCTTTGGGCTTGTCTATATTATGAACCTTCTCTTCTTCATTCTAGGGAGGCAATTGTGAGAGTATCGAAACTATAGACAATTTTTGTCTCAATTTTTATGCTTTCAAGCTTTATTGCATATTTAGAATAATTCTCATGCTAGTTTAATTGCACTTTCATATTAAAATTAGTTTGCTTCTTTGTTAGTAGATTAATTCTCATATTTACTTTCAAGCTTTAGATTAAATTTGCATTTCTCATATTTCCTTCAAGTTCTTAGTTTAATTGCATTCTTATATAGCTTAATTTCTCATTTTGATCATTTCAAGCTTTCAAATCCTCTGTCTTAGTTTGGTCTTTTGGTTGTTGGCTCTCATTCTAAGAGTAATTCAGACACCCCAGCTAATTAGGAGGCAACAGGTCGAATCGATAGATATTGTGAATTGAGTAATTCATACTCACCTTCATAATTTCAATGATCGAGCAATGACTATGTTGTGTATATGGCTAAATTATGAGGTCCATATTCAGGCATAAACACATACCATCTCATTTCTTCTTCTTCTTCTTAACTCATTCAACTTGTATCATATACCGAATGATATAAAAACATAATATAAACCAGAAATCAATTGGTTGACATTAATGACAAGACAATAAATGATCTAACCTTTCTACTTTCATGTATTCTTTTGATCTTGTTTGATTTTCATCATCATCACCATCAGATAATCAATCTTCAATATTACTATGAGTTATAATAACAAGCATATATGTTATTTCAAATGAACAAAGAAAGAGGCCACCTTAAAAATAACCCTATGATGGAAGGAATTGAGAGTAAACCCAACCTAGCTCAGAACAAGAAGAATTTTAGGAGTTCCCCTACTTTTGTGCAAATCAGGTATTTATCAAATTTTTCTATTAAATATTTTTCATGTAATAAGTATGACCATACAGTTAGTGAATGCAAAAGTCAAATAAAAAACCAATTAGTTAATATAAATTGTTACTTTTGCAATAAGTGTGGATATATGGTAGTTAAATATAGAAGTAAGAATGTATGCAACGATAAAAATGCTAGAGCTTTCAATGGATATTTCTATGCCTATAAGATGTATGGAATCAAATCTTCTGAGAGTAGGATAAAAAATATTGGAATAAGTATTGGTAGAATGGATAGAAAAAGATCATAGGTTGGTCCAATACGTTACAATTGTAGTAGAGTTGGTCACATTGCAGAGTTATACATAAGTAAAATTGAAGAAAATAATGTTCTATCAAATAAGATAAATATTAATAGAGATAATGAAGAGATGTAGAATTTATGGGTAGAATAACGAATCAAGGTACATGAAAAATTTGATGATGGGTCTATACCCTTTGGTGGTGCTTGATGAGCTCAATTTATGGCTCTTTATTATGTGATTTTTATTTTACTTTTTATACTCTTGTCAAGGGTTTAGGGAATATTTTCTTATACTTCTTAGGATGTTTCCTTGAACTTTTTCAAACATGGGATATGAATTTTCCTTTGAAAATTTAAATTAATGGTAACATGCTATGTGATTTATTTATATCAATCTTTGTGTGTGTAATGTTTCATATAATGGGATGAATGATATCTTAAGGTAATTATGGATATGCAGATGTGTTGTATATGATAACACTATAGTGCAGTTCTTAAGAAAGCCTAGTAGACTAAAGGTACTCTAGTCATCCCCTTAGGTATTGATGAAGTCAAGTGGAGCGGGGTGTTCAAGAAGTCAAGGGACAAAAGGCTTCTAGCTTTGGAAATAATGATAATATTCTCTTTAATTATCTTGCCTCCTAGTGTAATAAATATAGGAAGGTTTGTTGTGTTAAGTATTTTGGGAAGGCTAAGTTGACTGTGTCCTACCTAAGTGAAACTTCCATCCTTTTTTCTATGCTTCCAATAAAGTTTTTTCATCCTAGCCTATTGGGAGTGAATCCACTACATATCTAAAAGTAGTTAGATTTCTCTTTATAAAAATTGTGTAGTCATTCTTCTGAGAGGTTGAACTTCTGTATTGATGTAATTTTTTTGTAATTTACTAGTTTAGAGAATACAACCTAATCTACTACTATATTGTAAAGGTTCTCATGATGAATGAAATTTTTTTTAATCCACTATATCTAAGTTAATTTTGTAAGAGTCACTCAAGGGGGACCACGTGGTGAGGACTCTATTTTTTCTATTAGATAGGTGATTTCTTATCACTAGCTAGATTTAGTCCTAGTAATTGACTACTTCTACAACCACCAAAATTTAATTATGTAATTTTTTTTGTCACTAAGGAAGAATATAATAGTTCCTTATTTGCTAGCTAAAGATTGTGTTTTTTTTATCCATTCCAAGTTAAGCTTAATTGTTGATGCATTTTTATTATTTATGTATTTTTATTTCCAATATTTTACTTTCAAGCATTGTTTTATTTCCAACTTAGAGTTAGTACATATTTAGTTACTTCTTAGTGCACATACAAGATTGACCCATTTCAATTTGTATGTCTCTAGATTGACAAGAAAATGAGTCTTCATGATGAAAGAGATAGCTACTTAGTATGGATGTCCAATCCCTAAGTTATGGTTTGTAAACCTACTTATTGAACCATGAAAGGAGTCCAATAATACTATGTCTTTTTCTAATTAAAAGGAAATGTATGATTTGAAGAGGAGAACTAATTGAAAAATCATTTTCTCCTCTATCTATTGGTTATTGAGTTTCTCTCATTATCAAAGATATAGTAAAATGATTAAAGATATGTAGGTATAATACGGTTCAAAGACATATATTTCTAGGAGAAGCTTCAAAGCTTTATCTTCTTTCTCCTAGACTGATGTGGATTGTTTTTCTCAGGGGGAGTAGTGGAGTTTGATATGGTGGAATAATGAAAATTTTCCCTTTTTTGTTGATGTCAAAGGGGAGAGAATTTTTTGTTGAATTTCATAAGTGTCATCATCATTGACAATGGGGAAGATTGTTGTAAATATGACATGTTAGTTGTCATTGATGTCAAACTTGTTGAAAGGGTGAAGTATTGATGAAGTATTAGTGATAGACATGTTGGTACCTTGATTATGCTAGGTCTGAATGTATTCAAACTAATCACTTTGGTTAGCAAGAATCATGGTGGAATTTACTTTTATGGATATTATTTTGAATATATCTTATAAACTTATGCTCCCTTAGTCCAAAATATGTTTATATAAATATACAAGAATTCCAATTTTATTTTGAATACTATTGGAATCTCTATTTATATATGACTGGAATCACTATTTGTCTAAGTGATGCTTAGTTTGGTTTGAAATATGTTAGTTGGTTTATTATTGTTGGTGTTGCCTTTGTGGGTTTTTTAATTCACTACTTGTCTAAGTGATGCTTAGTTTGGTTTGAAATATCTCACTTGGTTTATTTTTTTTGGTGTTGCCTTTATGGGTTTTTTATTTTCTACCATCAATAACTTGGATGTTAGCATTATATTTTATGGTGTCATTGATTTCAACTATCCCTAGTGTGGCATTAATGCCTGAATGTAATATAATTGGAAGACTAAGGTTATGATTGTTGAAGAAGCTTTAAAAGGAGATCAATATCTTGCTTGATACAAGTTGATAATTTGGCATTGTTGTTATTTATAATTTTCACATTGCTGAATTGGTTTATTGCTACTCAGATTGATGAATTTTTTTGTTTCTACTTTTTGTGGTAACATATGTGTTGCAGTTGAAGACAATTTGAATGCTCTAATATTGTCGGTATTCTCTAAAAACTAAGAGGTTTAGTTAGATTGGTTTGAAATATATTTGGTATCCTTTGGATTTAATACATTTTTTCTAAATGATGATATTAATCTTGCCTTGTCATACAATATGTTTTCTATTGATATTTAAGTTTTACAAGTGATCTTTGATGATCTACATCTGATGTATTTAGTAATTATATGTTTGTATGTGGTTGGATGTGCTACCTTAATTAGGATTATTATTTTGATCTAGATATACTTCACAATTAATGTTGAAACATTAATTTGCATCTCACCTTGGTGCATGGAGATGCACACGCTTCATGATTTCTTCAAAAGATGTTTCTTCACTGACTATTCTATAATCTTTAATTTCATATTCACACATTACCTATTGGAGATGGCTTCAATATGTGTGCATACTATTGAATCTATCTTAGATGGATGTGTTGTAATATATTTGGGTCCCCTATTTCCCGTAGAGTGGACCACTTCAACTATCTTGGTCCTAGATAACATATTTTATGTACTAATATTTTATCTTGGTTGTGGCCAACCTTTATTAAATCTTTTAATGATCCATCTTTTATTTTAGGAATGCATTCAAGACAAGAGAGAAGTATGGTGTATTGTGGGAGAAAGGAAGGGTGGAAGAGAACATCGTGTAAAGAAGTGAAGTGTAAGTGAAAAGGTCATAACTAAAGGAAATGCATTCAAAGACAATGTGTTCAAGGGATTCTTCTTATTTCTTATTTGGGATTCATGTTGTTTTTAGACAATAGTGACTCTACTAACATATTTGTGTATCTTGTCCTAAGACAATGAGTTTTATTTGTAATATTCCTTTGTATCTTTCCTTGAGGAAATGAGCCCTATTTGTGCAAGTCTTAGGAGTAATTATAAAAATTGTAATACAAAATTATCTATAATGTGAGTTTGATTTCACCATTTTTTTTCCTAGATTTGGGTTTAACAGGCAATCTAGTGTTCATGTGTTGATTATTCTTTCTTCTTTATTATTTCATTAAAGATAATTATTGATGGTAATTTGAGGTATATCAAGGTATAAACTTAATTTATTATTGATATCCAAACTAATTCACCCCCTTCTTAGTCTTATTGTGTGTTCAACAAATCATACATGTATTAAATAATGGCTTATTTCACTCACATTTCTTGAATTAATCCATTTCATTTTAATGCATTGCATGATAAACCTTGCAAAGATATTTACTACATTCACTTATTTTCTCACATCTTTCATACATACTTCATGTGAAATATATGATGATATTCTTGAAAGTGATCATTGATTGCTTGAATTAGAAAAAAATTAGGAGATGTTTCAAGTGTTACTTTTGGTAATCCTCCTAGTGGTGATATTGAGATGAATAATATTTGTAACTCTTGTATAGAATATCTTAATCATGATGAAAGAGTTCATTATCTTATAAATTATCTCTCCAATGGAGATAAATTATCACCCTCAAATATCCTAACTCTCTTAGAGATTATCTTAACCATAAAAATATTCTAAGACAAGATGATGTTATGTGTTTACATGATGATATATAATCTAATATAAAATTATTTAGGGATGACACTTTAGGTAATAGAAAACTCCATTCCACTCCACCTATTTTATCATTCTTGTGGATATTTAAAGTAAACTTACACAAACATTTAATGAGGTCTATGATGAAATTGCTTCTCCTCCACATTTTCAAATAAACTACAAGCTTTAATTTGATGATATTTCTAAACAAGAATATAGTGGACAAGGTTTTTGAAAGATCTAACAAGGAATTGAAGTTCCTATATAATCTCCAACCCAATACACAAGAGAAGGTTTTATATTTCCTCCTCTCATTACCTATTATTGTTCCAAATCTTAATCTTCATATCCCATTAGAGGAAAACACAACCCATTGGGATGCTCACTTGAACCTTCCGAAGTGAATATTTTTGAAACCTAAACAAGATAAGAATAATAATCTTCTTTCATAAGATTTTGCAAGAACTTTAAACAAAATAATAGTGGTATTTTTTTTATCATTCTCATTAAATTTATTCTCATTCTATATTTTATTAGAGAACATTTATAAAAATTTCTGATGATTTATACAAAAAAGCTCATATATTACACTTGATCTCATTTAATTTATAAATCAAAATATTATATAGTACCTTAGCACTCCTTGGCCCTAGTTGGAGATTTTTCTTGCTACCTTCAATCCTAAATGAAATTCACAAGGCCTGGTCTATGGGTTTGAAAACTTAGAAAAATCATCTAATCTTATTCATTGATTTCAAAGACAAGAAAGTACAACATCAACAAGGCACATATCCTTCTTCACTTTGAGCTCCACTAATTTACGAGGGTATTGCTATTTTAGGGCTGAACAATATTATAAAATTTCCTTAAATAGAAAAATGCAAACCCCTTAAAACTATATGGTTCTCAAACTTATAATAATGGATGTATATCTTTCACCAACTCAAAGGATAATCACATTTAGCTTCAATTTGGATGAGAAAAAAACTACCATGTTCCTAAGTTCTTACAATACAAAGTAAAACTTAAGTAAATTCATTAGATCAACACCTAATCCATAGTGCACAAAGTAAAGCTTCAAATCATAAGTAGATTCATATAAAAAAATTACTCCAATCCATTAAATTTCAACATTCATGTCTTACACAAATAAATCCATTTGAAAAACTACAAAATCATGCTTGCATATCCTTCTCATTTACGTAATCACATAGCAATAATTATATAGTATTTAATTCCTTCCTCGAAGGAAGCCCATACACAAGTCACACAATTGAAAAATAATTTGCAATGACAAATTGAAATATCATTAATATCCTGAAATAATATAAAAATTAAGTACATAATCTAGAGACAAATTTGTAAATCCCTTCTCTTTTTCATGAAAACTAACTAAAACTAATACATAATCACACAAACTTTCTAAAAACTAGACTATATATCTATGTTGTACACTTTACTACATTTACATAGATCCTTCAAATGAAAAACTCAAAATCATTGAACACAACCTTGGTATTCCTTTTATAACTACAAGGAATTCAACAAGCTATAGGCTATTCACAAATATTCCATTTCTAACTACCATTAGTCTATTATTAAAAATATCATCTTAACTATGTTTTTTTCCACCAGTTTTTTCTTAAAGAAAAATTACTTGCTTGGTATTCAAGGGAGTGTTGGTGTTAACACAAGGAGTGCTTCTAGAGGTCCAACCAAGCTTGTGTGCCATGTCATTATTTTTCATTGTTCATTACTAATGCAGAGAAGTCCAAGATGCAAGATTATCACCATTTCCATTCTTAGGAAAGAACTTTAAGACATTTTCCCCAAGGGAAATGGATGACTCTAGACCCACATATTATGTTCTAGCATCCATGCTCCAATCTACATTCCCTGATCAAAAGGAATTGGATCAATAGCCAAAGAGATTGAGATTATTTGTAAGCCAAAGAAAATCCCTATAGAAGCACTTAAGTATTTTACTATCCCTTTGTCTATTTATAATGATTTTAGTATCCCTCTCTCTACAAAGATGGAATATCAACCCACCAATTTTCATGATCCTTATATATTTATTATAACATAAGTCATATCAACCATGTCATCCTCCACCAAAAATTAGTTGCAACCTCTATAAACTTCATCTCCAACTTTCTCAAATAGAGAAACAATTTCTCTTCAATGCAAATGACCACCTCTAGAGGAGACATTTATACCCTTACAACTCTAAGATATAGCTCATACTTCTAAAATTGATAAATGGCAGAACCTGCATATTAGGATTTCACAATTTCCATCACCTATTCATATTGAAAAGACACTCCTATAAAAAAATAGATCAAAGAAAAATATTCCCATTTTGGAAATCTTGATATTCTTTACTTAATTTTGCAATTGAGATCTCTCGCACTAGCTTTTTTTGGTAGCAATTTTTTTTACTAGGATAATCAAAATTTTTTAGTGGTGATGTTAATTTATTTCCTACCTATATTGATTATCTAAACTCTACAAATTTCCAAATCAAATGTCACACTAGTTCTCTAATCCTATCAATTGTCATTTTCCATCTCATTGCAATGTCAAAATTTCCTGACCAATTTCATCGGACATCCCCTTGCGTACATGGAACCACACAAAAAATAATAACTTTCTCAAATTCATTCAATCACAACCAAATAGGATTTTCATAATTGAAAATAAGAGACTTTTCAAATGTTAGTCAACAAGACACTTGTCAATAGGTTACAAATCTATGAGCTACAAAAATTGCTAACAACAATGGTAGTGGACCTGCAAACAATATTTATTTCCAATATTAGAAATTCTATCACCATGTTGCAATATTAACCCCATTCAATCTCCTTTTCCTATAAAGTAGTGAGATCAATTTCTTGAAATGTGTTCTAAAATCTTGCACAATCTCAAGGATTTGATATCTTATCCATTTAAAGTTGTTATGATATGTCATATTAATTTCTACCTCATTTCTTTCTGTTTCCTATTACCTTATCTAGGTTACATGTGTCACCTTATCACATATTTGTAAGAAAAAATTGGGACCTACCCAACTAATCACAAAGCTACAAATATCCATCGTATTAACATTTTTCATCTAATCAAATATTCACAATCTATTAAGGCAATTTTAATTAACCATTGTGAAGGAGTGAAAACATTACATGAAACTTTTAGTGAGCTAGTTTGTGTTAGATATTGCTAATGCATTGGGAGAGATTGTTGGATGCATTTAATATGTTTAATCACTATGTTATCTTGGTGGTGGAATTGAAATTCATAGTATTGTTAGTCGTGTTTTTTCATTGATGTCAACATAGGTTTGTATAAGGAAAATAGACCAGTTATTATAGTGTACAAATACTGTACGGATGTTTTAGAATGTAAAAAGTCAATTGTGCATATAGGGAGATGTTTTGATCTTATATCCAATATTTCATGATGTAATGTTATGTATTGGCCAAGTTACATATGTTTTGGTGAAGATTGGTTACTAGAAAGTGACAGTGAAAGTTGACAGAGTAAGTCTCTTTATTTCGGGTGTATCTTAAAGAAGGTATGGATTCAGTATATGCAAGATTAAGGGATGATAGTTAGTGTGCTAAATAATATTTTTTGGTCTATGCAAGTCATGGAAAGAAAGATGATGTCAGTTGTGGCGTGTGCTCTTGAGAACATTTATTTGGAAGTCGACTTCAGAGATGTAGCATGTATTTTGGATGACGAACTTGAATTAAGGATATTGATCCTTAATTGTTACAATGTAATTATTGTATACTTGTTTTAGATACCATGTGTATCTTAGCAAGGGGTTAATGTAATTCTTTGTATATTAGGAAAGCCTAATAGGCTGAATTGATCATATAGAATGTAATATGGTATATATGTAAGATCTTTTCTTTGGAAAAGATATGCGAGATGCATGTGATGTAAAAGAGAAGTTGTGAGCTTGTTTCTTCTGGATGAAGAGAAGAGGATTGTTTTTACTTCATAGGAACTAATCAAGAAAAGATAGTTTCTATGAGACAGTTTAAAAGGATTGTATATTTCCTCATTTACACTTGTGTTGAAAACAATGAGTTCTGAAGGTGGACTTAACCTTCTTTGGGCATTGAGCCTAGGTAGTGAGCCTACCCTTTTCTTTGACTCCTAATAGGGTCTATCCTCTACCAAGGACTATGTACTATAATGTTTTAATTAGATCCTAATAGGGCTAGATCTTCTAACAAGATACTATACTCTCAGTACATCATTAGTGCATGTTAATTCCCACTGGGGTTTTACCTTTAACAGGGTTTCTTTAACAACAAATATTGTGTTATTATGTTGGCATTCATTGTGTTCATTTGATTTGATACTATTGCTACTTAAAAGTTTAAAGTTTAATATTATATCATAAAACTGATTCACCCCCCCCCTCTCAGTTATATTGGTGGACTGTTATTCCTAACAATTGGTATTAGAGCTTTTGGTCCTTAGAGAGAAAGCTTAAAAACTTGAGGTGATCTTTGAGATGACATACTATAGGAAGGGTAGTCCAAAATTTGATCCTAAAAAATTTGACAGGTGGAAGAACAAGATGTGAAATTATTTTCTATGTTTGGGCATTGACTACTAGATGATTATAAAGAATCATGTAGCTATGAAGGTTGAAGATGAATTGGAAAAGGCTATTGATGATGAAAAGAAGATATTCTCATATAACATGGTCACAAGGGAAGCATTGATCAACACACTCTGATGCAGGAGAATCTTGGGTCCTTGGCAATCCTACATCACCAAAAACATGTTTATAGTTTTATGTGCTACTCGGTTCCTACTTTGACTAAGTTGGTTCATTATTGCTTGGTTTCCTTTATTCACCAGTGTTGGTCAGTTATCTCTTTGGCACTCAATGAATTTCCCTAGAGCTCGGTGATACTTGTCTAGCGCTTGGTTATCCTTTCTTACCGATGAGTTTCTTTTGAGTTCTTATTGAGGCTGACTCTTGTAATTAATTTTTGGTCATGGATTTAATGTTGGCATCTATCATTGGGAAGTGTGTGGACCTATATATGGTCATTCCTTCCATGATTGATGGATCTAAAGGTAGACTTGTTTGGTAGCCTCTTGTATAAATGTAGTTGTTTGGTTAGAGTTTAGGGGGTGAGTTTTTATAGAAGATAGAAGATAGAAGATTAGAGATTGTTGGTAGATCCTCACATGTTTGAGGAATTTTGTACTTGATTGTAATATCTAGCCAAAACTAGGAAGGCCTTACATCTCAGCATGTATGAATCAATTTGAAGATAATATCAAAGGATCTCTACATTCTCTCTCTCACTTGTTGTGTTGTTGCTTCCACATGTGATCTCTGCAAGGTGGATCTAGTTAGGGTGTGCTTTTGGCCCCTCTCTATATCCTCCCTTGTGTCAGGTTGTATCAAAATGAGGTGAGATCTAGATCTAGGTTTACAAATCTAGGTTTAAAGGTTCCTTCTTGTGAAGCCCTAGTTGAATTGGTTGTGGGGTAGTAGATTGTGATCTGACCTACAATTGTAGAGGGTTTTCAAGATGGTTCATGGGAGGTGAGATGCAGATCCAAGATTGGGAGACATGTTGATACAACCTGCTACTAGATTAGAAGCTGTTGAAATAGCCCAGAGAAGAGGAAGACATCTTGAAGATGTTAGTGATGATGAAATTGAGGTTGAAAAATGTGATGTAGAACCTACACCTGTGATGGATCAAGGTGAGGAAATATTCTTGAAGGCTTTGACCAATCTGAAGTCTACACCATATTTTAATCCTCCTAAGTATAGTGGAAAACTAAATTATGATGAATTGGTGGATTAGATCACTAAGATGGAAAAGTATTTTAAATATGAAAATGTACCTGAAGAAAAGAAGCTAAAATTTGCAAGCACAAATTTGAAGAGTCGTGCATCCTTATGGTGGGAACATCTACAGCTAGCTAGAAAGAGGAAAGGCAAAGACAAAATCAAGGTATGGAGTAAAATGGTGAATAAATTGAAAGGAACATTCTTACCTTGTGATTATCAAATTAACCTAGTTAGGAAAATGCAAATTTTGAGGTAGAAAGATAGCTCAGTAAAGGAATATACTGAGGAATTCTATAGATTAGATATCAGATCTAGACATGATGAATATGATGTGGAAAGAATTGTTAGATACCTAAATGGTTTGAGAGTTTCCATCCAAGAAGAAATTAGTTTGGTCAAATTGGAGATCATTGAAGAGGCTTATCAATTTGCATTGAAAGCTGAGGATAAATTGAAAAACAGACATGAGCAAAGACAAAGAGGTAAAGGTGGTATATTCCCTAGAGGAAGAGGTAGATCTCATCGTGATAAAGGCAAGACCAAGTGGAAAGGTGAAAGTTCATCTAGAGGCAGAGGCAGTAACTACTGAGGTGGTTATAACAAAGATGGTTTCTGAGGAACTTGTTACAATTGTGGAGAAGAAGGAAATAGATCATTTGAGTGTACACATGCAAGTAAGAAGGTTGGTAGCAGTAGAAATGCTTTGGTGAAAGAAGAATCATTGAATGAACATAAGAAAGAAAATAACTTGATGGCAAGAAGAGCACTTTGGAATGAAGGTAAAAAGGAAGATCCAATAAGGAAAAGTTTGTTCAAGACTAGATGTAGAGTTTCTGATGAATTTTGGAAGGTAATCATTGATAGTGGTAGCTCACAGAATTTGGCATTTGAGGAAATGGTCACAAATTTGGAGTTGAAAAGGTTGGAACATCTGAAGCCCTATCAGATTTCATGGATCAAGGATGAACATACACTCTTGGTAAGTGAACAATGTTATGTAAATTTTAAAATCGTAAAGTACTATGATAAGATGGTGTGTGATATCATGCCTATGGATTGTTGTCATATTTTGTTGGGTAGACCTTGGCAATATGATAGACATGCTATATATGATGGGAGATTGTATAAATATACTATTTGGGCTGATGGGAAAAGACAGATCTTGTTACCTTTGATTAAAGAACCTATTAGTAATGTTTGCACATCTGTGAAAGTTTTCTTGATGGAAGGAAGAAATTTTGTTAAGGATTTGAAGAGGGATGATGTATGTTTTGCTATGATTCCTAACAAACCAAGTAATAAAATGGAGGATAGTGTCCCTGAGGAGATTGATAAGTTACTCACCGAGTATAGTGATATCATTTCTAATAATGTACCTAATGGTTTTCCACTGAAGAGAAGCATTGATCATTGTATGGATCTATTCCCTGGAGATAGTTTACCAAATAAGGCACCACATCGGTTAAAACCTACTGAGAATCAAGAATTGAACTGATAGATTCAAGAGTTGTTAAAGAAAGGTTTGATTAGAGAAATTTTTATAGATTCAAGAGTTGTTGCAGAAAGGTTTGATCAAAGAAAGCTTGAGTCCTTGTGTAGTACTTGTTGTATTGGCACCAAATAAGAATGGAGAATGGGGAATGTGTACTAATTCCAGAGCAATCAACAAGATAATGATAAAATATAGGTTTCCTATACCTAGAATGGATAACATAATGGATAGTTTGACTAGAGCGAAGTATTTCACCAAAATTGATTTGAAAAGTGGGTATCATCATATCATAATTAGAGAAGGTGATGAATGGAAGACTGCTTTAAAGACAAAGGAAGGTTTGTATGAGTGTTTGGTTATGCCTTTTGGTTTAACTAATGCACTGAGTACTTTTATGAGGTTGATGAATGAGGTTTTCAAGAAATTCTTGGGTAAGCTTGTAATTGAATATCTTGATGATATTCTGATATTTACTAAGACTAGAGAAGAAAATTTGTCTCATGTTAGACAATTTTTGCAGAGGTTGAAAGAAGAAAAGTTGTTGATAAATCTAAAAAAGTGTTCATTCATGAAAGAGGAGATTGTGTATTTGGGATTTGTGATTTTAGCTAATGATTTGAAAATGGATCCTGAGAAGGTTGAAGCTACTTTGAATTGGCCTACACCTAAGAGTGCTAGTGAGGTAAGATCATTTAATGGTTTGGAAACTTTTTACCAAAAGTTCATTAGGAATTTCAATTCAATATGTAATGCTATGACTAAGACTATGAGAGGAGACAAAAGGGAATTCAAGTGGGCACATGGAGCTAATAAAAGTTTTGAGACACTAAAGCAGAAGGTTGCTAAGTTGCCTACTTTTGCATTTCCTGATTTCAATAAGGTATTTCAAGTGGAATATGATGCAAGTGGAAGTACAATCAGAGTTGTGTTGAGTCAAGAAGGTAAACCTTTTTCTTTCGTTAGTGAAAAGTTGAATAATGCAAAAAGGAAATATTCTGTGTATGATCAATAATTCTATGCTATTGTTCAAGCACTAAAGAAATGGAGACATTATTTGATACTGAATGAATTTTTGTTATATACCAATCATAAGGCTTTACAATATTTGGGTAGTCAGAATAAGTTGAATCAGAGACATATGAAATGGGTTAAGTATTTGCAGAGTTATACATTTGTGATAAACCATAAGAGTGGAGTTACTAACTGAGTTGTTGATGCATTAAGTAGAAGGAGATCTTTGATGACTGAGATGAAAATTGAAGTTCTTATCTTTGATGACATGAGAGATTCTTATGAATTTGATCCCAATTTTTCTAAGCCATGGAGAAAGTGCAGAGAACCTATTCAAGATCAACCAAGAACTAAATGGGATGAATATTTTATGCAAGAAGGTATTTTGTTTAAGGGTATTCAGTTGTGTATACCGAGAGGAGTAATGAGAACTAATTTGATAAAGGAGAAACATAGTAGTGGTTTGGTTGGACATTTTGGTGTTGATAAGACATTGAATTTTCTTAAGGAGAAATACTTTTGGCCATAGTTATATAAATATGTTCAGAAATTTGTCAAAAGCTATGCAATTTGTCAAGTTGCAAAAGGAATAAGTCAGAATACTAGATTGTATACACCGATTTTTGTTCCTAAGAAACCTTAGATTGACATCGGTATGGATTTTGTTCTTGGATTATTGAAGATAGTAAGAGGTAATGATTCTATATTTTTTGTTGTGGATAGATTTTCTAAAATGGCACATTTTATACCTTGTAGAAAGACATCAAATGCAGTACACATAGTAGATCTTTTCTTTAAGGACATTGTTAGATTTCATGGATTACCAAGGAGTATTATCTCTGATCGAGACAGTAAATTTGTTGGATACTTTTGGAAGACTCTTTGGAGAAAGTTTGGCACTGAGTTAAAATATAGTTCTACATTTCACCCACAAACCGATGGATAGACAGAAGTTGTGAATAGAAGTTTGGGAAATCTTTTGAGATGCTTAGTTGGAGACACACCAAGTAATTGTGATTCTATGTTGGCACAAGAAGAGTTTGCATACAATAATTCAGTGAATAGGAGTACTATAAAAAAACCATTTGAAATTGTAAATGGCATACAACTAAGAGGTATATATGATTTGAGGGATATTTTTAATGATAGAAAGAGGAGTGTTGAAGGAGTGAAGTTTTCTGACTACATGAAGACAATGCATGAAGATGTGAAATATAAGCTAGAGAAAAGTAATCAAAAATAAAAAGACAAAGTGGATAGAAGATAGAAGATTAGAGATTGTTGGTAGATGCTCGCATGTTTGAGAACTTATGTACTTGATCATAATATCTAGATGAAACTAGGAAGGCCTTACAGCCCGACATGTATGAATCAATTTGAAGATAATATCAAAGGATCTCTGCATTCTCTCTCTCACTTTTTGTGTTGTTGCTTCTACCTATGATCTCTGCAAGGTGGATCTAGTTAGGGTGTGCCTTTGGCCCCTCTCTATATCCTCCCTTGTGTCACACTCTCTCAAGGAGAATTTATTGAGGTTAAAGATCTAGATTTGACACACTAAGACCTTTGTAGTCGGTGATGAAGTAATGGTTCATTTGAAGAAAGGTTGATTTCATGTTGGAACATATGGAAAGTTGAAAATGAAGTTTGGCCCTTGCAAGATACTGAGGAAATTTGACAGTGGAAATGCATATGAGATTGAGTTACCTAATGACATGGATATATCACCTATTTTCAACATTGTTGATTTGTATGAGTATCATGAACCTGATGTAGACATGACAATACTAATGGATTATCCTAAGAAATAGATGGAAGAAGTTGAGCATATTTTGGAGCAAAGAATTGGTAGTACAATAGGAAAATAGTATATAGAATATCTGGTAAAATGGAAGAAAAGACTGATTGAAGATAGTTCATGGATTTCATAGTCTGAGTTGGATGCAACTCATGTCATACCTATTAAATGATTCAGAGAATCATTTCCAAACAACCCTAGGTGTCTGATGTAGGAGCATCTTAGGTCCTTGGCAATCCTATGTCACCAAAAATATGTTTGTAGTTTTTTGTGCTGCTTGGTTACTACTTTGACTGAGTTGGTTTAGTGTTCCTTAGTTTCTTTTGTTTTCTAGTGTTGGTTGGTTATCTCTTTGGTGCTCAGTGAATTTCCTTGGCACTCAGTGATACTTGTCTAGTGCTTGGTTATCCTTGCTTACCGACAGGTTTCTTTTGAGTTCTTGTTGAGGTTGACTCTTGCAATTAATTTTGGTCATAGATTTAATGCTAGCATCTATCATTGGGAAGCTTGTGGACCTAGATCTAGTAGTTCCTTTCGTGATTGATGGATCTGAAGGCCAACTTATTTGGTAGCCTCTTGTATAAATGTAGTTGTTTGGTTAGAGTTTAGGGGGTGAGTTTTGATAGAAGATAGAAGATTAGAGATTGTTGGCAGATGCTCGCATGTTTGAGAACTTATGTACTTGATAATAATATCTAGATGAAACTGGGAAGGCCTTACAGCCTAACATGTATGAATCAATTTGAAGATAATATCAAAGGATCTCTGCATTCTCTCTCTCACTTTTTGTGTTGTTGCTTCTACCTGTGATCTCTGCAAGGTGGATCTAGTTAGGGTGTGCCTTTGGCCCCTCTCTATATCCTCCCTTGTGTCACACTCTCTCAAGGAGAATTTATTGAGGTTAAAGATCTAGATTTGACACACTAGATTTGGACAAGGTTAGAAGCATTGTATGAAGGAGACAAATTTACAAAGCAAGAAAAGTTGCAGAACTGGAAAACTAGAATGGAAAATTTGAAAATGAATGATGATGAAAGCAATACAACTTATGTACCAAAGGGTTATAGAGGTTGTGACTGGAATAAAAAATTCTAGAGGTACTTATGAAGAGGAAGAAGTCATTGTGAAGATTCTTAGATCATTGACACCTACTTACAAGACTAGAGCTCTAACTATAGAAGAAATTATACCTTTGACTCCAAACTTTAGCAGAGAAATCTTGATTGCAAAGTTAACTGCTTTTGAAGTTGTAGAAATGGGAGATGTTACATCTACAGCTGAATCTACATTTAAAGCATCTGCACACAAGAAGATAATGTCTGCACTTCCAAGCACCAAAAGTGAGAAAATAAAAGAAAAGCTTGGTGAATATGTTGAGGAATGGGAACATATACAAGCAAAGGAAAGGAAGATGGATGAAATTTTTGCACTGATTGGTAGAAGAGAAAAGAGAGGTAAGGGTAAATTTGAAGGAAAGTTACCTTTGAAATGTTTTTCATGCAATAAGATATGTCATTTACATCTAGATGTCCTACAAGAGTTCCTAAGCACAAGCCTAAGTTTTTCAAGTCTAAGTATTCAAAGGATAAGGAATGTTATTATGCTAGTGAAGGTATTTTGGATGATGATAATCTAGATTATGAGCTTTTTAGATTTATTGCTATTAAGGATGAAAAACCAGTGCATGAAGAAAAATATTTAGTATCACATGTTGACAAGAAATCTGAATGGATTATAGATAGTAGTTTCTCTCATCATATGACTGGAGACAAAAAAAAAGTTTTTTAAATTAGTGAAGTATGATGGTGGTGTTGTAAGATTTGGAGACAATGTTCCTAAACCTAGATCATAAGAGTAGGATCTATTACTTTGGATAGAAATACTAATACTAATAATGTACTACTTGTTGATGGAATTAAGAATAACTTGTTAAGTGTTGGACAGTTGATGGACAAAGACTTTCGATTACAATTCAATGATGGTAAGTGTTTTATTAGAAGTAAGGCAGGAAAGTTGATTGCAATCGGTACTAAATCTAGAGGTAATGTATTTCAATTAAATGTATCAAGAGCCTCTTGTTTTTTTGTGAAGGTAGATGACAGTTGGTTATGGCATAAAAGATTTTTTCATGTTAACTTTGATAATATTGTGAAGGTAAGCCTAAATAATGCAGTGAGAGACCTACCAAAGATTGTGAAACCATCTAATACTATATGCAGAGAATGTGTTATGGGAAAGAAGACTAGAATCAGTTATAAAAGAAAATCATATACAATGAAAGCAAAGTTGGATCTAGTAAAACTGACCTATGTGGACCTACAAGGACAAGATCATACTATGGTGAAAGCTATTTTATACTTTTTGTTGATGACTTTTCTAGAATGATGTGGGTTACTTACTTGAAAGAAAAATCTTAAGCATTTGACAAATTCAAGATATTCAAAGCAAAAGTAGAGAATGAATCAGGCATAAAGATAAAATGTTTAAGGTCAAATAGAGGTGGAGAATTTACTTTAGATCTATTCAATTCATATTGCAAATATCATGGAATACAAAGGTAGACATCTTCTCCTAGGACTCCACAATAGAATGGGATAGCAGAGTGAAGAAATAGAACAATAATTGATGTTGTTAGGACAATGTTGCTTGAAGGAAATGTATCTCATATGCATTAGAGAGAAGTTATTGGGATAATAGTGTACACCTTGAACAAAATTCAAATCAGAGAAGGTACAAGTAAGACTCCTTATGAATTGTGGTTTGATCATACTCCTACGGTAAAATATTTTAGAATATTTGGTATTAAATGCTATGTCAAAAGAGATGATGATATAGGGAAGTTTGATGCTAGAAGTGATGAAGGAATTTTCCTTGGTTATTCTACTAAGATAAAGGCTTACAAATGTTTTAATTTGAGATTGAGAAAGATGATTGAAAGTAACAATGTGAGGATAGATGAGAAGTTTTAGATACAAGAGAGAATGTATGATTGTATTCAAGATACAAAGATCAAAGAGGCTACTAATACTATAGAAGAAGAAGAAGAAATTGTTGAGACTGAATGTGAAAATGAGACTTGTGACGATGACACAAATGAGGCTACTAAGATTCCTAGGACTCTAAGGTATGTAAAGAAAGACCATCCTAAAAAAAAATTTATTGGTAATACAAATCAAGGACTAATGACTAGATCAAAGACTAGAGAAAAAATTTGTTTGATTTCTCAAGTTGAACAAAAGACTACAGATGAATCTTGTAGAGATGAATCTTGAATAAATTCTATGAAGGAAGAGTTAGATTATATAAAGAAAAATAAAAATTGGGAATCAGTCCTTAGACCTAAAAACAAAAATGTAATAGGAACTACATGGGTTTTCAAAAACAAAATGAATGAAGAGGGAATTATTGTAAGGAACAAGGCAAGATTTGTATGTAAATGTTATTCATAACAAGAAGGCATAGATTTTGAAGAGACATTTTATCCTATTGCTAGAATAGAATCTATGAGATTATTCTTGGCTTATGTTGCACATAAAGACTTAAAGGTATATTAGATGGATGTGAAATTTGCATTTCTAAATGGGGATCTTGAAGAGGAGGTATACATAGAACAACTTGATGGATTTCCTCTATACGAAGATGGAGACATGGTATGCAAGTTGAAGAAGGAACTATATGGATTGACGTAACCTCCAAGGGATTGTTATGCAAGGTTAGATAAGTACTTACTTCACCTTAGGTTTAAGAAAGGTAATGCTAATAGTAACTTATATTTGAGAACTAGTGAAGATGGAGTTTTGATAATAGAAGTTTTTGTTGATGATATTAATTTTGGAGGTAATGATGATATGTGTAAGAAATTATCTAAAGAGATGGAAAATGAATTTGAGATGTCTATGATAGGTGAAATGAAATTCTTTCTAGGACTCCAAATAATTCATAACAAGAATGGCATCTTTATTTCTTAGACTAAGTATCTTAAAGAAATGTTGAAAAAGTTTGGAATGGAAGATTGTAAACCAGTTGGTACACCCATGGTGATTGGTCACAAAATATCAAGTAATGATGAGACAAAGTGTATTTTTTAGAACAAGTACAGATCAATGGTTGGTGGATTACAATATTTGACTCACACCAGACTAAATATTTCTAATGCTATTGGAATTATGGCTAGATATGAGGTAGAACCTAAAGAGACACACCTAGCTGCTATGAAAATGATATTCAAATATCTGAAAGGAATAATAGATTATGTCTTATGGTATGATAGAAATGATGAATTTGAACTTCATGCTTATACTGATGCTAATTGGGAAGGGAATATTGATGAAAGGAAGAGTACTAGTGGAGGTGCATTTTTCCTTGGGAAAAATTTGGTTTCATGGTTAAGTAAAAAGAAAGATTGTATAGCTCAATCTACTATTGAATCAAAGTATGTTGTTGCTACTATTAACTACACTCAAATTGTGTGGATGGAAAAAATTATGAAAGATATTGGAATAACTTTTTTTGAACCAATGGTTATTCATTGTGATAACACCAGTATAGTGAACATGTCAAAGAATTCTATGATGCACTCTAAAACTAAGCACATATCTTTCAAGTATCACTTCTTGAGGGACAAGGTGGCAGAGAAGGAAATAAGGTTGGAATATATTAGCACAAAGGAATAGATTGTAGACATCTTTACAAAGCCATTGCCAAAAGATACCTTTGAGTATCTCAGATGTATGCTTGGGGTACAGGCCAGTCCTTGTCAGAATTAAATGATGTAGGGATGCATTGGTCTAGAGGTTTTTAGAGCCTTCTCATAATCTGGACTTGATGTATGGATCTACTCCTTAGGGGGAGTGATCGAATGGAAGCCTACATAATATATTTGGGTGATTCATCACCTGGTTGATGAAGATAAAGTAGAAGAACAACTGATGACTTATGGCACCCTTTGCCATTGTTGTCAAAGGGGGAGTGTTTCTATGAGAAAATCCCTACTATATGGGAAGGTCGTATGAGAAGGTGTACTACGAGAGTATTGTTTGGTTACAGGACTTTGGGTTAATGGATTTTTCCATATGTTGACATCAATTCCAAAGGGGGAGATTGTTAGATATTGCTAATGCATTGGGAGAGATTGTTGGATGCATTTAATATGTTTAATCACTATGTTATCTTGGTGGTGGAATTGATATTCATACTATTGTCATTCATGTTTTGTCACTAATGTCAACATATGTTTGTATAAGGAAAATAGACTAATTATTACAATGTACAGATACTATATGAATTTTTTAGAACATGAAAAGTTAGTTGTATGTAGAGGGATATTTTTTGATCTTACATCCAAGATCACATGATGTAATGTTATGCATTGGCCAAGTTACAGATGTTTTGGTGAAGACTGGTTACTGGACAGTGACAGTGAAGTAAGTCTTTGTGTTTCAGGTATATCTTACAGATGGTATAGATTTAGTATATGTGAGCTTAAGGGATGATAGTTAGTGTATTGAAGAATGTTCATTGGTTTACACAAGTCACAGAAAGTAGGATGATGTCAGTTGTGGCATGTGCTCTGGAGGAGATTTATTTGGAAGCTAACTTCAGAGATGTAGCATGTATTTTAGATAGAAAATTAGAATTAAGGATGTAGGTCCTTAATTATTGTAATGTAATTATTATATACTTGTTTTAGATGCCATGTGTATCTTAGAAAGGAGTTATGTAATTATTTGTATATTAGGAAACCCTAATCGGTCGGCCTGGTTCTACAGAATGTAATAGGGTATATATGTAAGATCTTTTCTTTGGAAAAGATATGTGAGATGTATGTGATGTAAAAGAGAAGTTGTGAGCTTGTGTCTACTGGATGTAGAGTAGAGGATTGTTTGTACTTCATTGGAATTGATCAAGTAAAGATAGTTTCTATCAAATAGTTCACAAGGATTGTGTATTTCCTCATATACACTTGTGTTGAGAATAGTGAGTTCTAAAGGTGGACTTAACCTTCTTTGAGCACTGAGCCTAGGTAGTGAGCCTACCCTTTTCTTTGACTCCTGATAGGGTCTGTCCTCTAACAAGGACTATGTATTGTAATGTTTTAATCAACTCCTAACAGGGCTAGATCTTATAACAAGGATACTATACTGTCAGTACATTTTTAGTGGGTGTTAATTCCCATTGGGGTTTTACCTTTTACAGGGTTTCCTTGACAACAAATATTGTGTTATTATGTTGGCATTCATTGTGTTCATTTAATTTGATGTTGATGCTACTTAAAAGTTTAAAGTTTAATATTATGTCATATAACTGATTCAACCCCCCTCTCAATTATATTGGTGGACTGTTATTCCTAATAGGTCATAGCTTCACAAGGTAAATGGGTGGTCATCTATAACCATTGTGAAGTAGCAGAGGCAATTTTATTTATTAATTTTTAAACCTCCTTTCCAAAAAAGGGACACATGGGAACCATTCACATCCTCACATACTAATATGTGCTGACATCACTTTCCCTTACAAATATGTGGGATTCATTGATCTCTCTATAATGTGGTCCATCTATGACCCATAGAAACATTTCACCACTCTACAAACTTTAACAACTAATGGCCTTAACCATTGTGAAATAACAAGGAACATTTTCTTTAACTACCACTAACCCTTCAAAACTTCTCAGTGCTTGATGGATTCAATCACAAACCATTACGAACCTGTAAGAAAATTTTCTTTAATTTTTAGCAGTTATTTGCAACCTCACAACCCTAAATGTTACCTTAAAAAAACTATTGCAAGGCAAAAAAACTACTTTAATTTGTTACCAATATGCACATGCATAAAAGGCATGACTTAAAAGGGAGCCATTCACTAGGACTTAGGAAATCATGTGACTAAAATACTTTTGGACCCTAAGGGAAGATTAAATCAAATGAAATCATAGGGTCTATTAGTCAAACCAATGATAAAAAAGGGGATAGTGAATTTCATGATCAGGAAGACATAAATTATAGAACTTAAGATATGAAATTGAGCTACCTAGTCAACAAAAAAATAGATTAAAGAGACAGATATAGGGATAAATAGCTAACTTCATTTAGATTTTTCAAACCCTAGGAAACAAAATACACACTAAGGCATGAAGAAATTTCTAAAAGTATGTGTATTTTGTAGGTCCAATCGTCGCTCTAGTTGGCGATGGTTGAATACCATTCCAATGTAAGAAACCAAATCTCTACATAAGTAAAATTGGTGCCATACCTAATGGGCTCATCATTTGAAGCTCAATTTCTAAAACTAGACACAAAATTCATATGGAGGCCCTAGGCCACCAAAACAAAAAACTTGATATCTACCCCTATCAAACATCTAATTCTAATAAAAAAAAAATATAAATAACATGAAAAATATCATAAATAGTTTCTTATCAACATATATCACAACTAGTACCAATCATCCATTTACCATACCTTAGACTACAAGCATATCTATAATCTATTGGTAACAAAAGTTCATGCTCATACTAAAACATATCATAAACTAAAATGTGTCCTTCATACTCACAACATGGCACATACCTCCATACAATGTTGTGTCTCTCATCATTAACAACACCATCATATATCACAATAATTTCACCCAGCTTAATAGAAAAATGAAAACAATCATACTCTGTGACATAGATATGATCACTAAACTCCATCTTAGTGTTAGCTTGCACATTTAAGAAAAATTCTTCATACTCACTTTTTTGCATTCTGGGTAAACTTTTAAAATGTCCTTCATGCATATATACATCTAATTTTGTAGTTGGTTCATCTTCCCAACCACTCTACATGTCCATATAAAAGACTTCAAAAGAAAACCCATAGAGGCTCAAGAAAACCCCATCATTGGGTTCATCGTAGAAAAGATTATGATTTTTATCACTGCTACAATGAACTCCATTCTCATTCCCAACCTCTTTTATGCTGCCCTGAACATATGAATCATCATTAATCACTATATTTTCAGACTTAATATGGTATTCATCATGATCATCAAATGGATTTACCCTATTGAAATCATCAACCTTTAATTTTACTTTATGAACATGTTTAGTATCACTCATATCTTTCTCATACAAGCCACCCTTATCAGATTTTGTATCACAACTATGTATAAGATCATCAAATATTGACAAATCAGAAATATCAAACTCCTCAGTATACTTATCATCTCCATAAGATAATACAATATTTGAACATCATCTAAAATTTCTCCCTCTTTGAAAAATGATGAAAACCATACTCAAATGCTCATTGATAGGACAATGTATTCTCATTTTCTATTGCTTTATCATAAAAGGGATTTGAATAAATTTGAAAGTTATTTTTAGATTTCTCATGGTAAATTACATCATATTTGAAAAAGTTTGAAATTTATCTTTAAATTCACATTCCATATTCTCTTTCTGATCATAGAGGATGTCTTCATTAGTTTTAAATGCAATTTCACTTTGAACTATATCCCCTCAACTCACTTATATGTTTTCATGACTTTGAAAATTAGTTTTATAATCATTATAGTTGATATAATCAATTTCACATATGATAGGGGTATAAATAAATTCAACACTTTCATTATCATCACTATCATATCTTTTAGCATCACCATTATATTCAAAAGTTACAAGTGATTCCAACTATAATTTATATAAGTCATCATTTACATCATCATTCAAGATCATACAAGGTAAATTAATACATTCACAATCATTTTTAGCAATACCTTGAACATCAGTACATACATAATTAGCCATGCTTAGTTAATGTTCATCTAAGAATGAATGCAACATCTTACTTATATTAATATCTTTTCACTCTTCATTCAAACCACTACCACCACAAGGCTTCCCTTGATCCTTTATTGGTGTAACTTATTCATTATTTTTATTATTCTCTATCTCATTTTCAATCAAATCTTGGATGTGTTCTATGGACTCCATATGGGTTGCATATTTTTGGTCAAAATTATGAGGCTCAATCAGATTTTTACAAATGAATAGAACTTAGTTATTGGAAGAATGCTCATTTCCACTTGAGACACTTCCTTCAAGTACATACACAACAAGTGGCTACCCACATACATAGTTCTAAATTGGTACATAAGGTAGGGAGGGAATTTGAAATATATTTACTTTAGTTTTACTCAACCCACTATTTTATGGTTCAACTATTATATTAGGAATATCATTATTAGTACCGTAAGAAGAAGTACAACTTAGAGAAATAAATTATAAAATATTTTTAAAACTACTTACAATCACTTGTTTTCCTTGATCACCTACACATGCAGATCTAGGAGAGTTTACCCCTTTATCCCTATACCTTCTTGTCATTCCAAGCTCAAATATACTTTGTAAATCTACTACCTCTTAAAATTATTGATTCAAATTTTGTGAATCTGCATCCCTCAACCAAGAACTCATCTTTCCATCAAATGCATTGAAGTAGATGAGCAAGGGTAGTTCATCACTAGGTCTCATCCTTTTGGGAATTATGTTTGATTCCCCCATAAATCTATGGTTGAAGGATGAAACTAACTCTCCCATATCAGTATGGTTGTCCATAAAACTAATGAAAATTATATTTTCATAAAATTTCCCACCATATTGCTCAATAAAATTAGACTTGAGCTCATCTCATGAGCTAATATAATATGGAAACAAGTTAGAGAACCAATATCTAGAATCCCTTGTAAGGATTGCATAAACAAATTAAAAATCACATCTTAAAAATGAACCTCATAATCTTCCTTTATATTATTAAAAAATTTAAGATGCCTATCTGTTGATTCAAACTTTAAGCCACTATACTTTTGTAATTTATTTCTAATATCAGGTACCATAACATTTGGGAAGCCATAAATACAATTAAAAATTATGGCTCTATACCTTTCTACATTGAGACTACTCTAAGAACATGGTTGGGACATATCATACATCATGAGTAAACTTGGGACCAAATTGGGATTCACATATTGAAACTTTTTTAATGTGCGTCTAAACTCCTTTTATAACTAGAGATCATACAACTTCATAAAACTCAATACATAGTAACAACCAAAATGTCTATCCATGAAATACCAAGTCATACAACATAAAAAAATATCTCCTTAAACATGTTAGAATAGAAGTTTACCATTGATATGCGTACATAACACTTTGTTTCCTTTTCCTTAATTTAGTATTTTCCTTCACCTTATAAGGAATATTGCTTGTTAATAGAAAAATGATGAATACATGAAGCAACTTGCGGCATATGTTGACTTTGTTTCATATGATAACTTTGTATAACTGAAACCTCTTTATCCTTATAATGTTATTTCAAGATAAACTTACCACCTCTCTAGTAGAGGAAAAACTTCAAACAACTGAAAACCATTTGAAAAAAAATTTACATTCTAGGTTTTGTCCATATAGAAGAGTCACACAACACTCCATATATGCAGGAGAAAAATATATTTCATCTTGGAAACTCTTAGATCTTAAACATATTTCTAGATAAATCCTCTAAAACTCCATTAACCATTTCTAAATGGACAAGCTCATGGGTTCCCACTAGAAATTCTATTTTTTTGTAATCTGGATAGACCAACTCAAATGGATAATGATTTGACAAGTAATCTCAAAAATTATAGGACAAACTTGGACAAAATTTTATCTCTATCTCCAGTGAGCTTGGACAAATATGTTTGGTAAAAAAACTTCATTTAATCTCAATGTTCCTAGCATCAACAATTAATCTTTACAAATTTTCATCATGAACCTAATCTCTCTCTTCTTCTTCTTCTAAAACTTCAGTTACTCTTTTGCACTTAGCAAAACAAGTATTATTATTTTATGCCAATAAACTCAACTAAGATATAATATCTTCTTGTTCATTCTCAGGTCAATTCAAATCAGGCTGAAGTGTAGGGGAAAGATCATTGCTAGGAAGAACCATCTTGTATCATCTTATTGAAAAATATGATAAGAGCGATGAATAATCCTAAAAATTTGCAACCAGGAAACCCTAATACATTCTCATAAAATATTAATATAAATCCCCCATCAGTGTTTTCATTTTGTTGGATATTTTTCTTTCTACCTTAAATCCTAAATGAAATTTACAAGAATTGGACTATGAGACTAAAAAATTAGACAATTTATCCAATCTTGTTCACTGATTGAAGACAAGAAGGCACAACATCAACAAGGCACATGTAGCCTTCTTCACTTTTAGCTCCACTAACTCAAGAGGATATTCCTATTTTAGGTTTGAAGAATATCATAAACTCAGCTTAAATAGAAAATGAAACACCTTAAGATTGGATAGTTCTCAAACTCAAAATAATGGGTGTATATCTTTCACCAACTCAAAGGAAAATCCCATTTAGCTTCAATCTAGCTGAGAACAAAACTACATTACTCCTGCTCATACAACATAAATTGAAATTAATTTTTTATTTTTATTGGTATATGAGGAAAACTTAAGAAAATTCATTAGATCAATGCCTTATCCATAATGCACAGAGTCAAGATTCATATCATATGTCTGTTCATATAAAAAAACTACTCCAATTAGTTAAATTTAAACATCCACGCCTTACACAAATGAATCCATTTTCAAAACTACAAAATCATGCTTACATATTCTTCTCATTTAGTTAATCTCACAACAATAAGTATAGAATATTTAATTACTTCATTGAATGAAATTCATGTAGAAATCAAACAATTGCAAAAGAGTTTTTAATGTAAAATTGAAATATCATATTTATCCCAACTTAATATGAAAATCAAGTTCATAATCTTGAGACAACTCTATAATTCCCTTCACTGTTTCATGAAAACTAACTAAAACTAATACATAAACATGTAGTCAAGTTGTAAAAACTAAACTCTATATCTATGTTGTACTTTTTACTACATTTACATCTCCTTTGAGTGAAAAACTTAGAACCATTGGACACAACCTTGGTATTCCTTTTATAAATTAAAGGAATGCAACAAGCTATAGGTTGTTTACAAATATTCCATTTCTAACTATCATTAATTTGTTACAAGGAATATTATCCTAACAAGGTTTATTGCCATCAGTTTTGGCTTGAAGATATATCACTTGGTGAATATACAAGGGAGCATTGGTTCCAAGGTGGTGAGTGATTTCAAAGATCCAAACAAGCTTTTGATCCATGCCATTATCACCCATGGGTGGTTATTGATGCAAAGAACCAAGTTTCAAGATTCTCACCATTTTCCCTCTTAGGATAACTTTGAGACTTTTTCCCTATGGAAAATGGATGATTCTAGACCCATATCTTTTATGCGAGCATCCATGCCCCAATTTGAATCCCCTTCATAAAAATGGATCAGAGCAATAAACAAAGAGACTGGAACTATTTAGAAGGCATATGAAAGCCCTATAGGAGAACTTGAGGATTTTAATATCCATTTGTCTACCTATATATATATTTTAATATCCCTTTGTCTACAAGATGGAATATCAATATGCCAATTTTTAAGGTCCTTATATATTTCTTGCAACAAAAGTCTTATCAACCACCTCATCCTACACCAAAAATCAATTGCAACCTCCATAACACTCATCTTCAACTTTCCCAATTAGAGAAACAATTTGTCTTCAATGTAGATGATCACCTCTAGAGGACACATTGATACCCCACAACTTTGAGGTACAACTCATACTTATGAAATTGATAAATTGTGGAAGCTACTTATCATACACATAATTTTCATCACCTATTCATGCTAACACAACACTCTTGTATAAAAATAGATTTGGGATAAAGCGTCCCTCTCTAAACACCTTGATATTTTGTACTTAATTTGACATTTGTGAGATCTCCCACATAGGATTTTCTCAATAGAAACAATTTTTACCTTCCCAATAAAAAATCTCTAATGGTAATGTTAATTACTTTAATGGCATGTAAATTGATTATTTGAACTCTACAACTTTTCAAAATTAGACATCACAAAAACTAAATAATCCTATCAATTATTGGTTTCCCTCTCACCGCAACAACAAAATGTCCTAACTAATTTCACATGGCATCTCCTATTTTATAGGGCACCACAAGACAACTGATCACTTTCTCAAATCCATTCAATCCAAACTGTATAGAACTATCGCAGTTGAAAATAAGAGACCTTTCATCTATTAATTGGCAAGAAACTTGTCAACAAGCTACAAATCTATGAGACACCGAAAATGATAACTTCAATAGTAGCAAGCTTGTGAACAATATTTATTAGCAATATTAAATTTTTTATCACCATATCGCAATATTAAACCCAATAAGTCTCCTTTTCTTATGAAGATATGAGATCAATTTCATGAAACGCATGTCCAAAATCTCACACAATCACAAGGATTTGATAGGCTATCCATTTACAACTTTTGTGATGTTCCATATTAATTCATACCTCTTTTCTTTCTCTTTTCCCTTTCCTTATCTAGGATACACGTGTCACCTCCTCACATCTCTGCAAGAATAAATTAGGACCCACACAATCAGTCACAAAGCTGCAAATGTCCATTGAATTAATATTTTTGTCTAATCATAGCTTTGCAAGATATTAAGGTAATCTACATTAACCTCTACAAAGAAGTGGAAACATTATATGAAACCTTCAGAGAACTAGTTAGCAAATTCATAGGGTAAATGGGTGGTCATTTATAACAACTACAAAGTAGTGAAGGTAATTTTATTTATTAATTTGTACACCTCCTTTCCTAAAAAGGGACACATGATAGTCATTCACATCCTTGCACACTAACATGTGTTGACATAACTTTCCCTTGCAAAGATGCAAGTCATTGATCTCTCTATGTGGGTCATTTATGACACATGGAAATATTTTTCCACTCCACAACATTTAAAATATAATTTCCTTAACCCTTGTGAAGAAATAAGGAATATTTTTTTAATAGCCAACAACCCCTTGTAGCTCCACAACCCTTGATAGTTTCAACCACAAACTACTGCAAACTTGCAAGAAACATTTTCTTTAACTATTAGCATTTGTTTGTAACATCACAACCCTAAAGGTTACACTAAAAAAAGTATTACTTGGCTATGGAAACACTTTGATTGGTTAGAAATATGCATGTACATAAAACACATGACTTAAAGGGGGCCATTTACTAGGACTTGGGAAATATTTTGACCAAAACACTTCGAATTCCTTAGGGAAGAATAAAAAAAATGAAATTATAGGGTCTACTAGTTGAACTGATAAAAAACAAAAGGGGATGGTGACTTTCATGACCAGGAACACATACAATTGTAGAACTTAGATATGAAATCAAATAGACTAGTCAATGGAAGATTAGAATTCAAAGACAAACATAGGGCTAAATGGATAACTTCATTCAACTATTTCAAACCCTAGGCAAAAAAATAAACATAAGTCATGAAACAATTTTTAAAACCATGTTTATTTTGTAGGTCCAACAACCCAATTATGTCCCTTCTCACTATCTTATACTAGCAACTTACCTTTTTGGAGGCTCTTTTTTATTCATTTTTGTAGAATTTCATATGCAATCATACTTGGCTAGCAACATAATAACCTAGTTATTTTTATCTTCACAACATAATAGAAACATTTAGAAAATTTGTTGATGAATTATATGATAGATCTTGTATTTTCCATTTGATTTCATTTATCTATAAATAAAAATAATTTTATAGTTCCTTAGCACTACTTGGACCTACTATGTTCCTCCTCACTATCTTACAGTAGTAGCTTACCTTTTGGAGGGTTCTTTTTCATTCATGGTTGTATAATTTTATATGAAATCATACTTGGCTAACATAATAGCTCAGTTATTTTTTTCTTCACACTTGAGGTAAAGGGTAGTTTTCAATATTTTCCTCCTTCATAAGGATCCACTTTCACTTTTTGAGTTGCATCTTTTATAAAGGATATCCTTTCATGCATAGTCCTTCATGTAGATTTTCTCCTAGCTTAGAGCTATGTTCCATTGACTAATAAGTATTCATTTCTTAAAAGTGTATTTATTTTATAAATGATTTCTACTTGGTGTTGAAAGTATCTATAAAATTTTATGAAGAATCCATTTCTTAAAAATAGGGATGGCTTATTTTATTGACCTTTTTTCCATTCTCTTTCTGTTGAAGATGTTTTCCTTTTTAAATATATCCTCTTTTCTTTGGAGGTTGATATAATTTACAAAGATATATTCCTCCCTTTCTTTTTTAAAAGCCATGTATCCTAGAAAATAATCTCTTGAACTTGTTTCAAGTTATCTCTTTTACAACTACCTTTTCCTTGTCTAAAGAGTTTATTCTCTTCCTAGCTTGGAACAAACACATTTTTGTTATCTCCCTAGTAATGAAGTTGTTTTTCTTGATGTGGATGCATATATTCCATAAAATATCCTTTTTTTCTTGATGTGGATCTATATCTTCCATAAAATATCAACATGGAGATATGTAACATCTCAAGGGGGGGCACGTGAGGTCTCCTTGACTTTTTGCAAGTGGTTGTGTTTTAAGATTCTATAGAATCAAATAGAGGAGGTGCCCTACTATCTAAAGTGGGGAAGAGATACTACTCTATTGCCAAGAATTTTGATTTGTAAGGTTTTTGTTGGTGTTAATGTTAAACCAATCCTAAAAATTTGTTTCATATTGCCTTACAAATAGATAATTTTGTTTGGTAAACTTTGTGTTGAGTTTTGTGGATTCTTTAGCAAACAAGAGGATTTTCTTTGTAATATATAGTGTCAAATAGCATAAAGAAACCCTTCTAGACCAATTTGACTCTAATTTATATGAATCACACAATATTAGGAAACTTTGTCATATAGTGGAATCCATGCATGGAGGCTTCACTTAGTGAGCTTAAATCATAGAACATGCATTCGTGTCATGATAAAGAACCCCCTTAATTTTTAAAAATATTACCTCAAATTCATTTTTTGTCACTCCCCTCCAATACCCACCAAGTACTCCCCACACTCCTTTTCCTATATAAACCCCCACCACCCACCACAAAAAATCCCCACTCCCCCCTATTAAGGAAATATATTGCCCCCTTCTTTTGCCTATTTTAAACCCCCTAATATGAACACATATGGTATTGTATTGCCTCTTCAATGAAGACCCCATGAATCAATGCTTCTATATATCTCATTTTCATAGATCACCTAGAATAATACAACTTGTTAACCAGTAGAATCTTTTCCTTTTAGCAAAAATCACCTAACATAATTTACACCTTGTTGGCTAGTAGTGTTCATGGCTTCCTATGAAGCCATAGTGTAACACACCGTATTATTTTTTAGATCATGTTTTCTTGTCACATCATCTAGTACATTTTATTTCTATTTCTATAAGACCACATGTTCTCTTGCAATAGCATCTGGTGGATTATATTAGAAGTTGAGATATTTTTATTGTTGGGATCTCTTCAACTAGTTAACTTGGAGCGTTTATTTTTAGTAATAACCCATTTTTGTGAGTCTTTTTGTTTGGTTTTCTTTTTTTTGCCTTGGTCCCTTGTATTTGGTTATGTGAGGTAATACCCCAAGCTTTGGGACTTGTTCCCTTGAACTTAGTGACTCTCTCTCTCTCTCTCTCTCTCTCTCTCTCTCTCTCTCTCTCTCTCTCCATGAATAAGATTGTAAGTTCAAACTCTTTATAAATTTGTGGCTAAATATAGTGTTGTAAAATAAAGCCCCTTACAATTTCACACTCCTTTTTAGACCCTTAATTTAGTGTGTATGATCATTTATCTTTCTAAAACTATTTTTGGACTCTTTACTATCAAACTACAATGTTATTTTCTTATGTGGAAATAAAATCATATTCCCTCAAATCTACATGTTTTATCTGCCACATATCAACCCTTTTATAAGTGGATTGTGGTGAAAGGTCTTATAGCCCTATTAGACTAGGGTTTTGGGTGCCCTAGTGGACTATAGGTAGGCACTATGGTCCCTATAAATTAGGCCCAAACATGAATATGTCAATGTGTTGGTTCTTGCCAATTATTATTTAATTTCAATATTTGTACATGGCCATTAGAGCTTGGCCTAATTTGAGAAATATCTTGGGAATCTTATATAAGAGCATCCTTTCCTCATTAATTTTGCTTCCCAAATTATCATTCAACCATAATCCTTCCACTGAAATAATTATTGAAAAAATTCATCAAATTCAAACATTAAGGAGCAACGTTCATGTCAATGTTCTTTTCATGATTGATCTTGTTTTTGCATCAATGCTTAAAGATGTTATTCAAGAAGAGTATATAATCCATCAATATTACTAAGATTGAGGCATAATATTTCAATATTCATCATTCTACTTTTATTTTGTCTTATTTCTTCATCATTATTATTGTAAGGAAAGTTGAATCTTACCAAGGCTTGACTATGGCAAGTCTCTATACAAAAAAGACACCATTTTTCTCCTTATGTGTAGGTTTTCAAATGTAAGAGTGAAGTTTTTTCAAAGTTCCACAAAGTGTCGAATGAGACAACAAGATTTAGATCTTGAAAATATAACTATCCTGTTCAACTTTCAACATGTTGGAAACATGCACATGCATCAAAGACGAAGGTATGTTAAACTTCCAAGAAATTTAAAAACATGGGAATAGAAAAAGATCACCATGAAGAAAATACCAAGGAAGATATAATGGAACAACCCTATGTTGGTGAATCGAAGGAGGAGATTGAATCAATGATAGGAATGGAAAATGAAAATGTATTATAAAATTAGCAACAAAGGCCTAGAGAAAGAGACTACGTAGAAGAAGGTTACGGTCCCCAGTGGTTGTGAAGGATGGAAAAAATAGATGAATAATGAGTTGCTTGTGAGTTGAGATTCCAATATAAATCCCTAATGTAAAAATCATGTTACAGATTTGATATGAAATAAATTTTGTTTCTATGTTGCTATATTGTGTCATTATCATTTGGGTTTTCAAGTAGAGAATCTCTCCATATTGGTTTTATGTTTGAGGAGGAGGGAATATTTTCTTTTCTACATTAGTTAAGGTTATGGTACACTTAATATAGTTGAGGGATAGTGTTTCTAACTCTAGTTTCAAGATGCAAAATTAAAATTGTGTCTTCCAAACTTTAGTATTGCCAATAACATTATATGGTTGTGAGATTTGGAGACCTATACTTCTAAATAATAGTTTCCCTCAATAAATGAAAGAATTATTATTTTTATGCAATCCAGAAACTTATAGGTGAAACAATCAATTTTGTATCCAACTACTTGAGTTGATTTTTTCACTCATCTTGTCTATATTTTAGTTTTATTTCATGTAGTGATCTTGCATTAGAGATTAATATGTATGTAAAAAAAAATTAAAGGTCTAATCAATATTAATTCAAATCTTTGTAATCATTTAAAAATCTATACAAACAAGGGATCTTAGTGCCATATGTATACATTTCTAATAGGGAATAATTATTGATATGAATAATTTTCCTCTTCCCCTTGATGTGGTTTCAATTAGTGGTACCCACATGTTAAAAGGAGAAGCATATTTGAATATTGGGGAGAAGATCCACAAAATCCTACATAAAATCATCTTGTACCAAGCTAATAGTATTATTGTAAAAAATGCATCACTACTGAAGCACTACATTCATATAGAAGATGGATGCATTATTTCTTTCAAGTGTAATACATTTCATTTTGGTTTGATATTTATTTTTGACTAGAAACAAGGCTACTCTCATTGGAATCACATAGAATTGGAACACTTTAAATTTAAATTCATCAACACATCTATAAACTCTGCAACAATAGATTAGAATACAAATATATTTTATGTATTTAAATATCTAGTATATAACTCAATATGTATCATGATTTAATATCCTTTCAATATAAATCATGATTCTCTATGAGACCTTATTTATTATGAGGATAAAATATGTATATTAGAGAATAATGTAATTCTTTCTCTCAATGTTGACCTTCATATTACTTTGTTTAATTTGGATAAAATTTAAAAGAACACATTTTTTTTGTTATTTATAATTTCTTTTCCTTTTTCTTACAAAATTTATATAGAATATTTATCTTTTCACCACGTAATTATTTGGAATCTATTTGTAAGGTGGGTAATAGTGATTCACTATGTTAAATGAGGAATAAATCTATTCATGCACCCACATCAAAGGATGAATTTGGAATCAACCAAACCTTAGACCTATTAGAAAGAGTTGGGTGTTAATTAGGTGGAAGTAATACTTCTTTTATATTGATTGAATTGATTTTACTGATTAGGATAGAGACCTAATAATGTAAATTTGACTATAATAAGCATAAATACTAAGCTACATGTTTGATAAGCCAATATTGAATACAAATTTGAAAAGGAGAATCACAAAGGAACCTAAAACTACAATTTGGGCTCAAAGTGGTAGGACTATTTTAATAGATTACATATTCCTAGTGGGTTTTGAAGATGATATTTCTCACAAAATTGGACTAAGGATGTTTCTCTAGTCCTCTTAAAATTTCTTATAAAATGCATTGGACTAATTTGCTAGCCATTAGCTATGTCAATAATTGACAATGAGCTATTTGGTTTTTCAAGATCTAAATATTCTTGTCTTTGTTGGGATGGAAAGATAAGGCACTGAGAGGGGAGGGGTGAATTAGTACCCTAAAAAACTTTAACTAAATACTCAATCTGTAATAGTAGTGACTAACTATCCAACTGAATCCATTATGTGCAACATTCATTCAAATGACTTTGTAAAAGTAAAGTGCATGAAATAAAACAATAAACCAATCATGAAATGTAACAGATAACACCAATATTTTTGTTATGCAGAAACCCTTGTTAGAAGGTAAAAACTACAGTGGGGATGACACCCAAAAATTCTTCACTACTGCAGATAATAAAGTATGTCGGTTAAGGCTACAAGTTTGATCACTTCTAGTGATCTTACCTTGTTAGGAGTAACAATCAGATCAATTAGATCTACCTTGTGAAAGGATTTAAAAACACTACTTGAGTGTCCACTCAGTTAAGAGATTTACAATCAGATTGTTTAGTCTACTCTGTTAAGAGATTTGACAACTCTACTATAATGATTAGAGAATAACAAAAAGTATCTATAAATGACAATTCTACTTTGTCTAAATCAGATCTATGATGTACTAAATAAATATCACCTCTATGTGTAGTAATCTATCATCTATTTTACTTGGTAGCCTTGATTTCTTTTCAATAAACTTGATTGAATCTTTCTTTCTGATAACTTCTCTTTCATGCAAACCTTGTTTGAATTATGATGTCTTGAAGGCGGCTACTGCTTCAAGATCTTCTTCTTTGTATATTCTTGATTACATTGTCAAAATGACATCAATTACAAATATATAGAAAACTATTATGATTGCCATGACCTAATTAGGTTTACAACATCTTAGAAAACCTAAGATCTATGGTGTACAAAATTAACCTAGAGATCTAACTATTACATAGGAATCATCACTACATTTAATGATTACTATTGCCCAAAATTTCCTATTCTGCAAATTTGGCCAAAAAAATATATTCCAAGGTCTCTGTTTTACCCCTGCCGAGCATCCTTGAAATTTTCATGAAGTTGTGTTATATATCCTGGCCTCTATAAATTTTTTTAGTCCTTGGTCTGTAGGTCAAAAAAATTCAAAAAAAAAAAAAAGTAGTCGTTGTGCTTCAAAAACCCCTGCAAACCATAGGCCAGTTTCTAACTTGAAGTTACTTTATCTCAGCAACTTAAGTTCTAGTTTTAGCATGTGTGCTAATTTCTTATTGGCCCAGTCACCAGTTCTCTTATTTCCCCAGTGGTCACCTCTTCCATTTGGCAATTTGGCGATTGCAGCAATTCCATTAGTCATGTAATGTTTGGCGGTTACCCTTTTCTGCCTAGCGACTCAGCGAGTGGTTGACATTTCCTTGGTTGCATAATCGCTAAATTCTCTAGCGGTTGAGACTTGTGGGGGTCCTAGTCAGGAAGATCTGATGGTTGGCATATCTTTGCGTAGGCTATTGTCAGAGCATGAGATCTTTAGATGACTGTCGATCTTGCAATCTATCAGTGCTTCAAACTTTGTGTGGTTCCATTGCCACATTGTCTGACTTGGAGTCTTTTGATTGGATAAAGGATTGTGATGTGCAACTTTGTTAGAGCCTTGTCAGTGGGTCCTTTCTTGCTGATAGGCTCATCTTCTATTGGTCCACATAGCAATGACTAGGACGTGTCAATGGGGCCATGTCAAGAGGTCTGCAAGGATGTCAGTAGGAAAAAGATCAATAGCTGGCATATCTTCTCATTTCCCTTTTCTAACACATGCAATCTTACACCCACCGTTTGATTTGCCAAGGTGTTCGGCCTTGTCAGGTGGGTCTGATGCTAGGTCAAGGTGATGTCCTTAAATTTCATTGGTCAAAGTAAAGAGAAAACCTGTCAGACCATGTTGCTAGGTGTGCTTATGTGTTCAAATGTGATTGATCATCAAGTGCTAATGAGGATTTCCAAGTGGGTCCATTATCAAAAGGGTCACCGAGGTATTGCTGATAAAGAGGTTAGAATGAATAAAAGAATCCAACGTGGCTGATGTTAATTGGCCGGTGGGGTCAGGGGTTTCTAAAGAATTTAAGGCATGGAAGGATCTTGTAGTTGTCATTACACCGCAGATCGAAGATGCTTGATTGTTAGCATTACGGTGTAGTGACAGCCATTCGATGGCATTCTCAAGGACGTGGGTCTAGGGGTCTCCCTCGATGTGCTGATTTGCTCACTTTTGATTGGCTGCTAACTTCCACGGTGGCTTTGACTTGTCAGGGGGGATTTTAAGTTGTTTTCTCAAATGATCTGGGCCATCCATCTACCAGGAAGGAAAAGATATCAGTGGTCATGTTTTAAAATCAAACATGTTGACCGTTGTTATTCAAATTCAAATATCTCAGTGAAGGGTTTTTTGCCAGTGATTGATTCAAACAAGCTGTGGCTACAGAGGGTAGCTAAAGAGTTTATGTTCTCAGGATGATTGTAGTTGGGATGATAAGGAAGAAGTCTAGGCAAGCCGTCTTCAGTCGATTCCTACCTCCTAAGGTACCGTGACATCGAGTTTGTTGTAGGAAAGTTGATGAGTCCAAGTTGCTTGTCTACAGGCTGATTGTAAGTATAGGGATGGGCACTCAAACAAATATCTAATCGATTGAGATATTTCCATACCATTATGATTAGTCTTGTCTTGAATTAGGGTTTGATCATTCTATTACAAAACCTATGTAACCCTGGTTAAGTTTTGACTCTTTCCTGTGTGCAAGAAGATGTATATATTGTATTTTTGGAGCTTTTGAGCTCAGAGTTGACATTTGTAAAAAGAAAGAGGTTCTTTCTTAGAAGGCTATCCGTGGTATTTTTTCTACCCCTTGGTCTTCTACTTCTATAATCTCCCATTGATTATTCAAGAAACTTTAAGGTGTTTATGGCATTTTACCTATCCCTACCCTTTCATTATTTGGATCATCTCTTAATGAATTGAAGTCTATGCATGTTCTCATTGATAAATTAGGGTTCCGAGACCATCTTAATTTTTGTAATTGTGTGTGTTATTGTGTTTGATCTGATTTAGATATTTTGTGGGTATACTTCAGCTCCCTAATAGTCTTGTCTCAATCCTACACTGAGTTGCATAAGAGAATGTTTTCTTGAAGGTCATTGGTTGTGCCTTATGTTCAGGCCCTCCTATGAAACACTTATGCAATCCTATTTAGTAAGTTATGACCTACTAGACCTAAGCCTTTCATTGATTCTATCCCTCTATGCTACAATTCATACCCTAATTTTGGTGTATCACCTAGTAGGTAGTTTTATTTCAAGTTATTTCCCTTTTAAGTACTCCTTCTATCCCTTTCCCTCAAAAGTTTTACTTTCCTATCAACAAGCAAATTAAGGTGATTATCCAAGAGAACTAGCCTAGAACCTAGAGGTCTCATCTCAGTTAGCAAAGGTCCCACAACCTGGAGATGATTCCCATGTTATACTAAGTTATCAAGACCAAGAGAGCTTGAAACAAGGGTGCAAACTTAGTGTATAACAATTCTGGCATACCCGGTGGAAGATAAGAATAGATTAAAGTCCAAAGGTGCTCCTGTTGGTTCATCTGCAAAAGGATTAAAGAAATCCAATACCCAAGGACTATCAGTATAGATTCAAATTCGGAAGATACCCCACCTTGGGCGTAACAATTCTGGCACGCCTGGTAGGACATAAGATCGTATTAAAGTCCAAAGGTGCTTGTATCAGTTCATCTGCAAAAGGATTAAAGAAATCCAATACCCAAGGACTATCAGTATAGATTCAAATTCAAAAGATACCCCACCTTGGGCATAACAATTCTAGCATGCTCGGTGGGACCACAAAAGAAGTCTATTTACAGAAGCTATGCTATCTATGATATGCTGATAACATGCTACAAACCTAGGTGAGGTTATTTTTCTACATATCTGGTGACTCCAGAAAGTCTACTAGTTTTAAAGATCAAGTGTTGGTATGTTTTAAATCTTTCATGTTCAAATTCAGCTAATTGCATGAGTAGACATGTCAAGTTATTATGGACAGTCAATTACCCACCATCCTATTATGAGAATAATGCTCAATGGGCTAGTCATCAGCCTCATCAAAACCACCTGAAGCCTCCTTTTATCCCAAGCTTCTATACAATACAAGGCTATCATTATATCCAGCATGCCACAAATGAATATTCCCTCATAAAATATTATGAAAGGGCCCTTTAACAAGATGGATCATGGGCACAAAGGGCACAACAACAAATTCAAAGCTAGTTCCCTTATCATGCTTACCACCCGCCCGCCCCTTCTCATCCTAATTGGCAAAGGACTCTGAGCTTAGACTTCATGAAAGAGAAAGAAGAGACAAATAATATGTTTCTTGATCTAATCAAGCAAGTGGCTGAGGTCAGAGAGTAGGAGGAGATGGAAGCTTAGAGTTATGAGCAAGGATTCATCCCTTACCAAGTAGTAGAGACTCTTATTGATGAGCAACAAATGAGACAATTTCAAGAAGAGATCAGGCACCAAGATGACATTGAGACAGCAAGGTTGTGGTCACAAATTGCCCAACAAGAGGCTCCTAGGCCTAAAATTCCAAGTTTGAAGACCTATTTGTCTCAAGAGCCTACACATGTGGAGCCTACAAAGTGCTCATTCCCAAGTTTTAGGAGCACCTTTCAAGAATCTGAGCCTGTTTTGGACCAGTTGCAACCTTATTGTGGTTTGCAACAACCTAAAGACTATGTTGAGACAAGGCTAGCTACAAGGGAACAATATCAAGATGATATGCCTTTCAATTTTCCAAGCTTTGAGACAAGCATGCTTTCTATGTCTCCCTCTGAGCCTTCTCAATTTCATATCCCAAGTTTTAAGGAAAAAAATTCCTTCCAAGAGCCTATACTTGAGATGCAGCCTACCACTCTGCAAGAGCAACCTATTCAAGAAAATTTTTTATCCCAAGAGGCCCCTCTGGTCTCTCAAGATGATGAAGTGTTCTAGATACCCCAATGGACTCTACCTCCTGGCTGTTAGATGCCAAGTCTTTTCAAAGATACTAGTCTAGTGTCTGAGCAAGGACCTATGGTAAATGGCCTTTCATGTGATGAGGGGGAGAGAAAATCTGAGATATTAGTGCAGAGTGATGAATGTGGTGAAGTGGGACAGCAAGGTGTGGAGGTGGAGTTTGATGCCCAGCCTGAGCCCTTGGTTGATTTTCTTGATGAGTTTCCCCTCTTTGTTGATGATGAAAAGGAAACCATGCCATTACCTATGGCTGAAGATCAATTAGAAAAAAAGGTCCACCATCAATAGGAGGTTGATACAAAGGAGGATTCCATGTCCTTAATAGATGAGCTGCCTAGTTTTGTTGACAAAAATGAAGAGGTTATAGTCATAGCCACCTCTGTAAAATTGTAGAAGCTGGGGGGTTTTGATCCTAATGATGTGTTCATTCATGAACCTATAGTTATGGAGGAGCTTCTCCAAGAAAAGAACATAGACAAAAGCCCTAAAGAGTATGATTTTTCTAACATCATAGAGTCCTTTTTTGATAAATTGAATGACGAATCCCTATTCCTTGGAGTGGAGGTTCAAAGTTATGTGCCTATAGAAGGAGGCCTAGTTTTGGATTTCTCTTTTTCTGAGAAACTGCTACATTAGCAAGGGTTGGAGCTAGTTCCAGATCTTCAGGATATTGATAATTTTGATGTGCTCCTTGCCTATTTAAAAGAAGAGGATGATAGTTCCCTGTCCATGGATGATGAGTTGACATGGCTATCCATGATGGAGAGAAGCCATGAAGATAAAAAAGAAACTATCAAGGAAAGTCCTACCTTCAGACTTTCAAGAGGCTGCCCCATCAGATACTTGGCACAGAAGGAGTTTACCAAGGCCCCTCCATATGATCAATTAGAGGAGGGTAAACTTGATCCTATTTTTACAGAGGTAATTAATGATTATTTGATAAATTTTTGTGTGCCTCATATCTTTGTAGCTATCCTCATGTGTCCAAAGAAAAATATCATAATGAGGAAGGGTAGCTATTTTAGCCTACCAGTGAATGGTTTTGTTTGACCAATTTTCTGCACTAGTTAGTTTAGGTTAGGTTAGTTTTTCCTGCTTTCTTCTAGCTTTCTAGCCTAGATTTCCTACTTTCCAAGAAGTGCTTGTGCACAATTTGTCTTTTGGTCCAATTTTTGTCTCCCTGTTGAAGTTTTGTTTTTAGAATGACCCCATGCCCAATGGATATGTCAAGGCCACTGGTTTAAATGTCTAGCAGGCTAACATCTAGTAGAAATCGCCAAAATGTTGCCCAAAATTTCCTATTCTACAAATTTGGCCAAAAAAGTATATTCTAGGGTCTCTGTTTTACCCCTGTCGAGCATCCCTAAAATTTTTATGAAGTTGCATTATATATCCTAGCCAGGGATTTTTTTAGTGGTGAATGTTTGCCAATTGGTGAATATGTCACGATCAGGTAATAGAAATTGGTGAATAAAATGATCATATACAGGTCGGATCGTTTGCCCAAGTTTTATAAAATGGTCATATAGTGGTCAGAACATTCACCACTATTATTACGTAATTTTAGTTTGGTGGTCGGGTTCTTCACCCATATTTCTCTTTACTATTTACTCTTATTCACCACAGATTAAATTGAGTGTCTCTTTCGAGGATCATCATTCACCAAATTCCCATTTTCCTATGTGAAAATTTTATTTGTCCTAGGACCCAATTCGCCATGCATCACACGTAATGGGGTCCCAAATTCCCACCCTATTCACCCACTCGATTACTTGAAATTACGCAGGGTTCACCAAATATTAGTTCTTATCATATGTAACAATCGACCCATTCCCCAAAATGGACGATGTCGATTATGAGGCAAAATCTGATGGCTGATATGAAAATGGTTTATTTGTAGTTTTCTATTTAAGATATATGAGTTTCATTATTGAAACATGCTGAAAAGAAGGAGCCTTCGAGAGATTTTCATTTAGTACTTAGTAGCATAATAATTCAATTGATTCTAAGCTTAGAGCTCACAATTATGATCAGTAGCGAACTTAAAAGACTACGACTATGAGTCCGTAGTACTTTATTGCAACCTTAATTTGATGGAGATGTCACAATCAAATTTAAATAGGAAGAGGACTAATGGAGGTGGAGATGTCCAAGAGAGGCCAACGAAATGTAGAAATATATCTTCATACTTTGGCAGGGGTAGACGCAAGTCACGCAACAGTGTTGGTCAAAGTGAGGAAGGTACATCATCAGAGGAACTTGTACAATCTCAGCCTACATAGGAGTCTATTCAACAAATTGGGGAGCCTAATAAATCTGGTGACGAAGTTGCAGAACCTGATATCTCTAATGAAGATGACCTTGAAGAAGAATATCCATTAAATAACCAGTACCAAGATGAATCAATCGAGTTTGGTGATGATGATGGTGCAATTAATAGTAACACTAAAGGGAGAGGAAAATCAAAAGAAAAAATTGATCGTCAATGGGAGATGGCCAGGAGATTTAAATTTGATTGGGTAGAAAAGTATCCATTCATTGAGCCCATGGCCAATCCAATTATAGGTGAGCCACCAGTAGAATGTAGATGTATGATTTGTAGTTGGAAGTATAAAAAGGAAAAGCGGTTGCAGCTTAAACTAGACACCATAGAGAAACATGTTGGTAAGATTTACGAAACCTCAACTGTAGATGGAAAGGAAATAAAAGTGGTAAGATATAAAACAAAGGAGAAATGTCAACATAAAAGGAATGCTGAGGAATATTATTTGTTTCAGAAATTTAAGATGAAGCTTGGTGAAGTTCAAGGTTCTATTAATGCTATTTTTGCAAAAGCAAGTGAAGTAGAAGAACGCAGAAAAGTTGTTCAATTAAGTAATATTTTCCATATTTTGAGCAGAGGGCGTCCAATGACAGACTATCTAGAAATGAGTGGTTTTTTATACTTTTTGAAAGTTCCTAACTATCCTTTCAATCATTGGTCGATAAACAGTGGATGGGAATGGGCAAGTTGTATTGCGCAGGTTGAAATAGAGGATGTACAAAGAAAAATAAAAGAGTCAACTTTTATTGCATTGTCCTTAGACGAAGTTACGGCAATAGATAATATGTCGTGGGTATGCATGCATGTTTATACTATACAGAATAATGTCCACCAACCACATCTAATAACTGTTGCTAAATTGAGAGACAATGCGATAGCAGAAACTTTATTTCAGTTAGTAAAGAGCCATTTAATTGAATATGGAGCTATGGATGAATTGACAATAGCGAAGAAGTTGATCTGTGTTGGAGCGGATGGAGCTTTAGTAATGCAAGGTTAAAGGAATGGTCTTTGCACAAAGATGCAGACTTCTTGTTCACCATATGTTGTTGGCATTCACTGTATGGCCCACAAGATGAATCTTGCTTTTAGAGTTGTGAAGAAGTTTCCTTCAGTAAACAAGGTTGAAGATTTAGTAAGAGAGTTGTACGCATATTTTTGTCGAAGTCCCAAACATTTTAGGGAATTTTAGCACTTTGCTAATGGAATTACCGATGGAAACAAGCTTCTTAAAGATGTTGATATCAGATGGATCTCTTTGGATGGACCAGTGCATCGAGTATTTTTTGAATATCAATCTTTGATTGGACTGATGTACAAAAATCGGGACAATGCAGAAAATCAGAGATGTGGTGACCTACTTCAGAGGTTAAGCAATATAGAGACACTTTTGACTTTGGCATCTCTTCTTCCCATGCTAGAAGAAATGATGTTAATTATGAAAAAAGCCCAGCAAAGAGCCATGTATATTGCAAAATATGCTCACTTGCGTAAAATGTCATGCCAAGCCCTCGATAGTCTCTATCGTACTGACCTATATTTATTCGATGATAGATTTAATCACTGGAAAAAACTAATAGATTTGGATGATCTTGATAATTATTTAAAGATCGTTGAAAATGGAGATTTATGTGTTTGTGTAAGGGGATTTCAGATACCAATGTACTACAGTGCCCCAAAGAAGCAAGCTACAAGAGTTACAAGGGAAGAGTTTACCAAGATTGTCGAGTCTATAATAGCTAATGCAAGGGACATAGCCTATAGAGTTTCCTCTGAAATAAGATCATGATTCCCATATGATCAACTTCTTGAGGCCATGGCAATTGTGTTTCCTCAATATTGGTCCTTCAACTCTAAGGAAGATTATAGTAGAAGGCTGTTGACTTTGATAAAGGAATTTTGCAAATCTGTAGAATTCAATGGAGTGACTATCAAAGGAATATTAGATGAGGGTCTTCTTAGACAAAAATTAGGCACCTTTGCAAGGACTATGAAGCATCAATATCAATTAATGCGTAACCCACATGAAGAGGGCTCGGCAACAAAGCTTTGGACAGAACTAAAACAGAGCACAATGTTGTGTGAAGAAATTTTAGAGTACTTCAAGCTTTCTGATCTATGTCAAACCATGATATTGGGTTCAGTGGAGGATGAGAGAGTTTTCAGTGCTTTGGGCTTCCTAAAATCAAAGCTAAGAAACAAACTAGACAAGCATTTGGAATCATGCTTGAGGGTATACACATCTAGGTATGATGTCAATACTTTTCCTTATCAAAAAGAAATGGAAATCTGGAAGAAAATATGCAAAAGAAGAGGGGTGGGCAACACCATTAACCAATCTCCTATAGCAACTCCAAGTGGGAAAAGTACAGTTGGCACTGGCGATGGGATTGGGAGTCATAGAAGTGGAGGTCAGAGTGAACTTGAAGAAGACACAAATGAAAATGAAGAGAACAATGAAGCAACTGGAATACCAAAATTTGATGATGATGATGACACAGAGATGAATTGGCAAATTTAGGAAATTTCTGTTAAATTAGCAGTGGCAACCAATAGGTATTTTTTGAACTTATTAACTACTATATGATATCCTATCATTCAATGTTCATTTTAGAAAACAAAGAATGTATTATGTTTCATCATTAAAATTTGAGAACAAAGAGTATTATTACTGTAAAGTGTAGTTTATATCATGTCATCAATGATCATTCATATTTGAATTTGAAATTCCTGAATGAAATTTTGTATTCCAATAGCATATAACAGAGTAACTCAACTAAGAATAAATGAATAAAATAGAGTAACTCAACATACATTGAATTGGAAAACATGAAAATTAGATAGAATCATAGAGCACAATTTGTTTTGTATTCATTTGCAATATATTACAATTTAAAGTAGTTCAAAATTTAGAGCAATCTTTGTAGGCCACTCCAAACATCCTCTGATGGCGGAACAATTTAGTTCATAGTATAGTCACACTCCTGCAACTTCGTTAGCAATTCATATTTGGAAGTGTGACTTGACAGCACTGTTGATTCTAAAAGTCCATTCAAAGTTCTCACTAGTTTGATGAAATCCAAGAATGCATCAGGAGATATGTCTATAGGGAGAAAGCGTACATCAATATTTATTTTGTCTTGCAACCTTGTTTTGTAATTTTCTCTTCTAATGAACTGATTTGCTTCAAATCCCTTAGGCAAACCAAGACTTTCCATTTTCGCTTTCCTTTGTTCCATCTTTGTGATCTTCTGCTTAGCTTTGTCATCCAATTCCTGTGCTTCCCATAGCTTCTCATATTTTTGAATGATACTTGATACCTTTACTGATGCATCAAGGCGGTTGCTAATTCCCTTGTTTGATAGATAACTATCACTCTTACTGTAGAGTTGTTGCATAATATCTTTTGCTGTCTTTTCTTTGTTGACAACATCCATGTTCTGTTGAATGTTGTTTTGGAGCTTCAAGTAACATACTCTCATACTTTGAAGCATTTCAAACCAGTCATACAAGCTATTAGACATCCCCAATATTTGGCCCCAAATGTGTTCTTTTGTAATCTTCACTAAATTATGACTAGTATCTGTTAAAGTCTGAATTGTACAATTGGGCTTCTTTAGTTCTTCTACCATTTTTTCACAAATGTTTTTCTCTTCTACTGCTTTTTGTTCCCACTGATTGGCTTTATCCACCTGAGAGGCAGCATTACTCTCCATATTTTTAAATAACTTTTCTGAACTGGCTCTTTCTTCGTCAATTTTTTTTATAATTTCTACCAATTTTCCCCTCAGTTCCTATTCCTTCACCTGCTCCTGTGCCAATTTTCCCCTCAGTTCCTTCAGCTCCTGTTCCTTCAGTTTGACATGCTCCTGCTCCTGTTCCTTCACTACTACCTCAGCATGTCCTTGCTCTGTATTTGCTGATTTTTTAATTTGTTTCTGCAATTCTTTCAAACTGTTATCTAAATCTTTCCTCTTTTCTTTTTCATTGCCAATGTCTGCCTGTAACTTTTCTATATTTTTCTTGAGCTTTATTTTATCTCTTTCCACCTTTAGTAGTGCAATATAGACCACTTGGTTTGTAGACTTTGAGACATTGATTTTGTCCACATTTTTTACTTTGGAAAAATCCATTTGGAGAGTGCTAACTTCAAATTCAGAGTGATCTATCTGACTCTCTGGTGGGTTTCCATCTTTGTTTGGTGGAATAACAACCATGAACACCATCATGTCTCTCTTTGGGTCATATGTTGGAAAAACCCTGCTAGATGCAGGTTGTTCCTGTGCAGCTGCAGTAAGGGCACCACTCTCCAATGCCTTCTTTGATTCCTTATTCTTTGTTTTTGTTTCTGCAAATTTATTATAGAATTCCTTGTAATGAAAATATGGTGTTGCAGAAGGATTTGAATGTTTGAAAGGTGAAGAAGAGGTAGAGCTTGCAATGGCTGTTGATCTAACTAATGCTATTTAAGGATTTGAACTTCTAGAGGGTTTTTCTGAACCTAAAACTGCCAACACTTCTTTACAATCTAATGTCATTGTTGTGGAAGTGGAACTAGAAATGGAAAACTTTTGCTTCTTGACACTATCTTCTTTTATGGGATTCTGTGTAGATTCTAGTGGCCTCTTTAGACAGGGATCTTGTTCTATAAGGTGCCCACTCCTACCAATGCCAGTCCCACAGCCACCAATGCCACTAGTACTACCACTAGGTCCACTATCACAGCCAAGTCCTGCACCACGATCATAAGCAATTTTTTTTGTCTGAATTGTATTCCAGATGCCTTCTCCTGTGGGACCCAAACCACCACCTATATAACCCATTTTTTCAACAATGTCTGCCCCTTTCTTATATACTTTTTTCTGGTCCTTAGAGATTGCACAGTGACTCCCAGTCTGTGGAGTACATGCATTATCAATATCATCATCATCTGGATCCATGGTGTCGTATGTGAAGTTAGGATGCTCCATATTCCACAATTTGCTAAACTCTATATCCTCGTCTATGTCATCCAGATCTGCACTAGTCTTTGGTTCACCAAGAGCCTTTCTCATACTCCAAAAATCATCCATTTTCATTCTAGTCCATTTTCTATCCTTACAAGCTTCTACTATTCTCTTTGGTATTTTTATGTTTGATGGCTGAGCAGCTTTGTCATAGAAATTGAAGGACATCCTAGGCTGTATAATGCCCTGATTTATTGTTGTCATAATGTGTGATGACAACTGCTCAACTGAAATGTTTTCCTCAACGAAAACTTTCTCCATCTCTTTTCTAACATCATCCCAGCTATCCTTGTTTTTCAACTTCTCTAGCAATGGTTTACTTTCATGTTGAAATAAGTTTGTAGAGTTCTTATTAGCAACAAGCCTTTCTTGAATGACATTGAGTGGATCATACTTCCAGTACCACTCTAAATCAAATTGAAAAATATCTAAAAAAAATTGTGCCACTTGGAAAGCCTTTCTCTCAAATGTCAACCCTCTAATTGAGAAGGTAAGGAAGGGAATATGCTCTTCTTCGATTGGCCAGAGAAGAGTCTATCTATGCTCTCTAGTTGTACTACATATTCTACTACAAACACCTTGTCTGTCACATGCATTGGAAGTTTGTGGGGTTGCAGTTCTGATTCGTAAAACCTTAGCACAATGTAATCTTCCATTAAGTACCAGTCAGCCAATTGAGTTGTGCTTCCAAGTTGGATGCAATCCCTACATGAAACAGACAATCTGGGCATTGGAGTGCTTGTTATTTCTTTGTACAATGGTGCCAAAAAGAAGTCTACAAAATTATTGTAATTCTTTCTGTTATCATACAATCTTATTTGAGGTGTCCAGTTATATATTGGATTTGGAGTACCTGTCCCCCTCTGAATTTCAAGCTTGTTGTCGTTGCTCATTAATATTGCAGCATTCTTGGCTAGCAGAAGATAGCACAAGTAGGTTGTGAACCTAAATGTCTTAGAATTGCCTCTTTTAATCATTGCTAATTGTTCTTGCATCGATTCAACTACGTGTCTGACAAAATTATATCTTATTGGTTCATTCAGACAATGGACATCCCAAATGAATTGAAGAATGCTGGCACTCACTTCCCTATTGTTTTCCAGTCCCAAGCAAAATGAGCGAGGATATAGTATCCTAAACCCATGGCACAAAAACCTTAAAATCATAAGGAGGCTTATGGTTCTCACCCAATGAAGCCTTTGTCTCTACAACTATTAGACCCTTTACAAATGAATCTTTTGCGTCTTGCGGGACTACCTCATATTGCTCTGCCAGCATTCCCAGGTCAATTTTGGCATTACAATTTTGTGGGTCAAACCCTAGGTCTAGCAAACTAACAAATTCTTCCTGGGTTATTGTTAAAATTTCTTCCTGAGTTTGTTTATTCACAATTGATTTTTTTTCTTCATCATAATTTTCTGCACAAATCTTGACAATTTCTGGGCAAGGGAAAACTTCGGGTAACAACATGGTACCCAAACCAACATCCCAAGAAGCAACTTTATTGGTTTTTGCACCTACCGCTGTGTTAAATTTTATAAATTCAGACCTCCTTGGCCCAGTTACCTTACTGCACAATGTATGTTTAATTGCTATAACTCTCTTTTCACCTTCGATAACAGGATCATAAACATCATGATACTCATCGGTGAAACCAAGGATTTGTACTAGTTTTCTGAAGTCCATTACAATTTTCCCTTCTGCTTGCCGTAGGCCTTGAGTTTTCGCTTTCCCCATTGTTCTTCGAAAAAATTAAAAAACAAAGATTCACAGATATTTACTAATAGTAATAATATCACAGATATTAACTAACTAATTAAGAAAACCCCAATTGAAGAAAACTCCAATAGAACATGCAAGAATTAAAATTTCAAAATCAAGTTAAACTTAGTATTTACCCGAAATTAAACTTTGAATTTTGAATTCAGGATAGATATAAGTTCGAAGGGCTAAAGCTGAGGGCTCTCATAGATTACAGTCTCGAATCTCGATTTTGAAATCTCTGATGACGGTTCCCATTCAACAGTTCTTTTTAACTCTGCTGCTACGAGTACGAGTCGATAGGTTTTTAAAAAGTAAATGTTAAAAACCTTTTGTTAAATGGTAAATTAATCTTTCTACATCATACTACATAACGTTATGTAACATAAGTGTTCGTAATCTTTCTAAACCATTACATGTCAACTTTCAACGTGTCACGTTTTCAGAGCGAGTAACGAGTTTCGACAATGAGTTTCGATGTGACGTCGTGTTACGTGTAACATAATCGTTTGTAATCTTTCTAAAACATTACACGTCAAATTTCAATGTGTCATATTTCCGGAGTGAGTTTTCAGAAAACCTTTCTGAAACCCATAGAACTTCTGAAATACAACTTCAGTCGTTCATCTATCATAATCTAACGATTGTCATGATTTTAAAATATTAATAATTTAACATACACTAATGAATATTAATCATTAACTATATTATAACTATATTACCCAGTCACCATTGAATGATGAAGTTTGGAAACATTTAATTATTTAACAGAAATTTTTTATATTATATTTGGCAAAATATAATTAATGATTCTTATAATAATAACAAAAAAGAATAGAAGTAGCACTTCAAAATTCTTAAAACATTTTCATATTATATTTTTTAACATAGTTATATTATACATATCTGCATTGCGATTACAAATTTACAATATATATCATTTCAAAAAGTTTTTTAACAAAAACCCTAGACTACTAGGGAGACTCAGACTAGAGAGTAGACAGTAGAACTTAGAAGTAGAGAGTATCATGATTCATGGACTATCCGGCTCCCTTCCTTCTATGTGGAATTTTGAAGCGAGGATAATGCTCAGGAAATCTTCTAGCCATAGATAATCCCTGGGTTCCTCCAGTAGGTACCACTTCTGGAGGAAATCCCTCCCAATCCGTGCCCACTTCCGATGACGCGTGAGCTACTCGGCATCAAGGTTAAGTAGGAATGGTTGCCTAGGAACAACCACATGTGGTTGTAGAATCTTAGGAAAATCATTTGCCCAAGGAATTCCAACCCCAATATCTGATAATACGGCAACTGATACATCATCGCCGAGGTAGTCTTGTTTGAAAATTTTTCTCAGAAGCATTAACATATCAACCTTTTCCCCCCCAAGGTCCAACAGAGATGCCAAAAAGTGAGACAAAATGTCAGTCCTGACTCTATACTAATTTTCATTCTCAATAAACTCACGACTGAGGACCATCCTTATAGCCTCCTTGGTGAAGGCTCCCAACTCCATACTGACAGACGCCAGGATTGGGTCTATGACCAGGCCCAAAAAAGCCTTCTGGTCCTCCAAGGAAAGGCATCTCAAATGAATAGGAGTGTCCAGTCTCACAATTATGCTTTCACACTCACAGACTATTCTTAGTCTCACTCTCACAATTATGCTTTCACACTCACAGAGAAGTGAAAACCTAGCACTCGCAGACTAATATGCTTTCACAATTGTAAATTAAGGAGCATAGATCGATCTATTTATAAGACCTCATTGAAAATCATTCCACTTCCGCTAAAGCTCTAATAAATCGTAACATTAATGGTAACTGTCCAAATTTTTGACTACAAATATCTCCAAATCTTTTAGATTTAATGCAACACTAGGTGAAGTTGGAAATGATAAGACATTTTCTATCTTGGGAATAATGAAATGTACATTTAGCTGTGAAATGGTGGTAGGAAATGAAGCTTTACCATTGATGTAAGATCATTGAACGGTCAGAAAATAATGTCCTTGACTCCTTAGATGAGATGACATTTTAGATTTCATTCAAGCCTTAACTCTAACAAATTATTCTATCGAGGAAATGAATAGATTACATGTATGATCATATGTATCAGTAAAAGTTGAAAGTAGATATGATAATAAATATACTCAGTACATTGCTTTAATTCTACACATCGCCTATGGTAAATGGTAATATACTCAGTACTTTATTTCTATCTAATAAATGCCAAATTAAGAATGATACTTTTCGGGCATATTACTGGTCCTTATAACATTTACTGAAAACTATCAGCGAAAACATGACACATGTCATGTTTCCGCCGATAGTTTTCAGTAAATGTTATAAGGACCAGCAATATGCCCGAAATTAATTTTTGAAAACCATTCGCCATAACAAATAAATTAATTCAACTATTTGGAAAATAATTTCGCCCTTTTTTTATAAAAATGGTATCGGTTATTAAAATATTCGCCAACCAATATCCATATTTCAAAACATAATTCGCCATCAATATTAATAAATTAATAAAAAACAAAAATTATAATCACCATTTTTTTATAAAAATTGTGTAAACAATTAAAAAATTCGCCACCAAATATCCATAGATTGCCGCATAATTTGCCAACACTATTATATTTTTTTCACTGAAATCACATGTGATTCGCCACAATTTTATACTTTTCAGGAGGGGGGGATTCCTTAAAGTTATCCCTGATCCTAGCCTCTATAAATTGTTTTATTCCCTGGTCTATAGGTCCCAAAATTCAAAAAAAAAAAAAGTATCTGTTGTGCTTCAAAAACCCTTGCAAACCCTAGGCCGGTTTCTAATTTGAAGTTACTCTATCTCGAAAACTTAAGTTCTAGTTTTAGCATGTGCACTAATTTCTTATTGGCCCAGTCGCCAGTTCTCTTATTTCCCCAGTGGTCACCTCTTCCATTCGGTGATTTGGTGACTACAGTAATTCCCTTAGTCGCATAATGTTTGGTGGTTACCCTTTTTCAGCCAGCGACTCAGTGAGCGGTTGACATTTCCTTGGTCGCGTAATCACTAAATTATTTGGCGGTCGAGACTTGTGGGGGTCCTAGTCAGGAAGATCTGATGGTTGGCGTATCTTTGCATAGGTCGTTGTAAGAGCATGCGATCTTCAGATGACCATCAATCTTGCCTTCCGTCAGTGCTTCAACTTTGTGTGGGTCCATTGCCACATTATCTGAGTTGGAGTCTTTTGATTGGCTGAAGGATTGTGATGTACAACTTTGTCAGAGCCTTGTGGGTAGGTCCTTTCTTACTGATAGGCTCATCTTCTATTGGTCCACATAGCGATGACTAGGACATTTCAATGGGGCCATGTCAGGAGGTCTGTAGGGATGTCAGTAGGATGAAGATCAATGGGTAGTGTATCTTCTCATATCCCCTTTCTAACACATGCGATCTTACACCCGCTGTTCAATCTACCAAGGTGTTTGGCCTTGTTAGGTGGGTCTGATGCCAGGTCAGGGTGATGTGCTTAAATTTCATTGGTCAAAGTAAAGAGAAAACCTATGGGACCATGTTGCCAGGTCTTCTTATGTGTTTGAATGTGATTGGTCATCAAGTGCTGATGAGGATTTCCAAGTGGGTTCATTGTCAAAAGGGTCACTAAGGTGTTGCTGATAAAGCGGTCAGAACGAATAAAAGAATGCAATGTGGTTCATGTCAGTGGGCCCGTGGGGTTAGGGGTTTCTAAATAATTTAAGGTGTGGAAGGATTTCATGGCTATCATTACACCGTAGATCCAAGATGCTCAATCATTAGCATCATGGTGTAGCAATAGCCATTCGATGGTGTTCTCAGGGACGTTGGTCTAGAGGTCTCCCCTGACATGCTGATTTTCTTGCTTTTGATTGGCTTCTGACTTCCACAGTGGCTTTGACTTGTCAGGGGGTATTTTAAGTTATTTTCTCAGATGATCTAGGTCATTCGTCTACTGGGAAGGAGAAGATATCGGTGGTCATGTTTTAAAATCAAACCTGCTAATCATTGTTATTCAAATTCGAATATCTCAGCGAAGGGTTTTTTGCTAGCGATTGATTAAAACAAGCTGCAGTTGTAGAGGGTAGCTAAAGAATTTATGTTCTCAGGATGATTGTAGTTGGGATGATAAGGAAGAAGTTTGGACAAGCTGTCTTTAGTCAATTCCTGCCTCTTGAGGTACCGTGACATCGAGTTTGTTGCAGGAAAGTTGATGAGTCCAAGTTGCTTGTCTGTAGGCTGATTGTAAGTACAGGGATGGGCACTCAAAGAAATATTTGATTGATTGAGATATTTCCATACCATTATGATCAGTCTTTTCTTGAATTAGGGTTTGATCATTCTATTGCAAAACCTATGTAACCCTAGTTAGGTTTTGACTCTTGCCCGCATGCAAGAAGATGTATATATTGTATTTTTGGAGCTTTTGAGCTTAGAGTTAACATTTGTAAAAAGAAAGAGGTTCTTTCTCATAAGGCTATTCATGGTATTTTTTCTACCCTCTGGTCTTCTATTTCTGTAATCTCCCATTGATTATTCAGGAAACTTTAAGGTGTTTGTGGCATTTTCCCTATCCCTACCCTTTCATTATTTGGATCATCTCTTAATGAATTGAAGTCTATGCATGTTTTCAATGATAACTTAGGGTTCCTGGTCCCTCTTACTTTTTGTAATTGTGTGTGTTATTGTGTTTGATCTGATTTAGATGTTTTGTGGGTATACTTCAGCCCCCTAACAGTCTTGTCTCAATCCTACACCGAGTTGCAAAAGAGAATATTTGCTTGTAGGTCATTAGTTGTGCCTTATGTTCAGGCCCTCCTATGAAACACTTATGCAAGCCTATTCAGTAAGTTATGACCTACTAGACCTAAGCCTTTCATTGATTCTATCCCTCTATGCTATAATTAATACCCTAATTTTGGTGTATCACCTAGTAGGTAGTTTGGTTTCAATTTATTTCCCTTTTAAGTACTCCTTCTATCCCTTTCCCTCAAAAGTTTTACTTTCCTTTCAAGAAGAAAATTAGGTGATTATCCAAGAGGAACTAGCCTAGAGGTCTCATCTCAGTTAGCAAAGGTGCCACAACCTGGAGAAGATTCCCATGTTATACTAAGTTATCAAGACCAAGAGAGCTTGAAACAAGGGTGCAAACTTAGTGTATAACAATTACATCCACAATAAATAAGCCTCAATCTTGGTAAAACATTTTATGAATTTATGTAACCATTTGCATAGATAGATGTGCCATTCCTGATTACTATGTCGTGTCCTAGATAACTTGGTAAACACAACCTTTTCTGTTTGGTGAATACACCAGTGCTCAGTGTGTATGATGTTCGGTGTTTACTAACACTCAGTGCTCAATTTTCTCTGATACTCAGTAAATATGCTTTGGTGCCCAGCTAAACTTGTTTCCTTTTATCTCTAGGTTCTACCTTGTGAATACTCGATATGAAGGCTTATTTATTTAACTGACTAGCATAATGTAGCTTGTTTTATCACCTTTTACCAAGTGATCAGCTTAGATAACCAACGAATCTAATTTGATACTAATGACAATATATAATGCTCAAATAGAGATAACAATCTCCCCCTTTGGCATTAGTATCAAAACTATAATGTATATAAGACGATATTCTTCAAAATGTTCTACTTCTCCATATATACATAACAAAACTCAAAAACTTAAAAAAATCCCCCTCAATGCATGCTCCTGGTATGTATGTAGTACACTTAGCATATCAAAATACATTTGGCATATACATTATATTTCCCCCTTTTTGAGATTAATTCCAAAATCAAAAAATAAATTGTACTTACATCTTGTCAAAAATGTGTTTGTGAGTTTTCATTAGAGAATCTAAGAGTTTTTCCCATTCCTCTTTCAAGTTGGTGAGAGTGATGTGCTCAAGAATGACTTGTGCATGCATGTCAAATATGTTCTCCAATACAAAAATTTATGGTGTTACAACTAAGGTTTGTGCCTTCACAATGTGTCACTCGATTATTTTGAGGTGAGGAAGTAGCTCTACTTGCAGCTCAGTGACTTGGTCACTTATTTTATCTTCATGCTTCCTCATATCTACTCTCAACCGCCTGAGTTCTTTTACCTTTAGTATATGCTTATGAAAAGCATCTGACTCAATTAGAGACAAATTTTCACTGGCTAGGATGTCAGCATGTAGCTTCTTTATCTTCTCACTAACCTCAGCAGTGAAATTATCCATAGTGCATAACTTGAATAAAGTTTGAACTATTTTTTGAGTAATAGATTGTAATTCGGTAATTACCTCAAAAAGCTTGACTTTATTTATTTCCACTTCTTGGCTAATATTCTCTGCTAATATGTCCTATATTTTGGCTTCTACCCTTTCCTCGATCTTCTTTTTAGCATCTATGTCTGGGGTGTTTATTTCATTGGCAAGGGTGGTAAGTTGGTCCAAAATGGGGGCATCTTCATTAATTTGGACATTGGGTACAACTTGCTACAAGATGTCTCTCACATCTTCAAGTATCTACTTGCTCTTGCTCTCTTTTCTCAACTTTTAATGTGCTTCCTTCCTTGTACACAACTTCCCATATTTTCATAATTCTTCAAGGTCCAAAGTCCTCAGGTCACAATTAGGAATTTCAATGAATTCATCAAGTGTGACTGGCCCTTTTCCATGCTTTTTCTTCTTCTTCTTGGACTCTTGGGGTGACAATTTAAAAAAAGGAACTAAATTCTTTACCCTGACACTTGGCTTATCCTACTCAGTAGGCACTGTATCTTCCTTCTTTGGATCCTTGGTGACTTGTGTCTCGGTTGACTGAGATGGAGCTTTGGATGTAGTGTATATTTGAAGTATGGTTTGGTTTACCATAGTGATATCATGATAGCTTCTTGGGTCTTTGACTCTTGTATTTATTCATATGTCTAGCTTGTTTAGATGATTCTCCTTGCTCGATATAGCCTAATCCAGTAGTGCTTCCAAGTCCTCTTTGACTGATCAGAATATCATCAATTTTCTTGGAACTATCTTCAACCATTTTCATCATCTCATTATGTTTTTGTTGCATTTCACTTCATTTCTCATTTTTTCATTTTCTTCCCTAAGTACACCAATGTCTTTAATTTTCCTTGATAACTCATTATTTAATTAGTTGATCTCCTTTCTTACAATAACCATCTGATTGGATATCTCAAAATGATGCTTGAAAAGTCTCAGTATCTTAGATTCCTTCACTTGTAACTGTTCAGTCATTTGTCTTATGTCTTCAACAACAAAATTTCTCTCTTGTTCAACTTTTCTAGCAGTATTCATCACATCAATCATTCTTACCATTTGTGCTTCTTGACTGATCTGCAAGGCTTTCACTTATTCAGTCAAATGAAGATTTTTCTCAGATAAATCAAAAATTGCAGTCTCATATATGTCAGACATACTACCTGAACTGGATCTAATATTCTCAAATAGATCATCAATTTCTTCTTCATGATAATTAGTCTGACATTGCCTAATAGCCATATCTTTTCTTTGAACGAGTAATTTTTTCAACTCATCCTTAGCATTCTTGTATTGCACAATGAAGATTTGCATCTAAATCATTTGATTTTCAATAGTATTGTCCAACTTATATCTTTCCATGTTTAGATATTTCCTCTTCAGTGGTTAAACTTCCAAAATAAGAGACTAAGCTCTGATACCAATTGTTGGGATGGAAAGATAAGGGACTGAGAGTGGAGGGGTGAATCAGTACCCTTAAAAACTTTAACTGAATACTCAATTTGCAATAGTAGTGATTAACTATACAACTAAATCCATTGTGTGCAACATTCATTCAAATGACTTTGTAAAAGTAAAGTGCATGAAATCAAACAATAAACCAATCATTAAATGTAACAAATAACACCAATATTTTGGTTACATAGAAACCCTTGTTAGAAGGTAAACACTGTGGTGGGGATGACACCCACAAATTCTTCACTACTATAGATAATAAAGTATGTTGGTTAGGGATACAATTTTGATTGCTTCTGGTGATCTTACCCTATTAGGAGCAGTAATCGGATCGATTAGATCTACCTTGTGAAATTATTTAACAACACTACTTGAGTGTACACTTAGTTAAGAGATTTACAATCAGACTATTAAGTCCACTTTATTAAGAGATTTGACAACTCTGCTATAATGATTAGAGAATAACATAAAGTATCTATAAATAAAAACTATACTTTCTCTAAATTAGATCTATGATATAATGAATAAATATCACATCTATGTGTAGTAATTTGTCCCCTATTCTACTTGGTAGCCTTGATTGCTTCTGAATAAACTAGATTAAATCTCTATTTCTAATAACTTCCCTTTCATGCAAACCTTGTCTAAATTTTGACGTCTTGAAGGTGGCTACTACTTCAATATCTCCTTCTTTGTATATGCTTGATTACATTATCAAAATCACATCAATTACAAATAGATAGCAAACTACTATGATTCTAATGACCTAATTAGGTTTACAACATCTTAGAGAACCTAAGATCTACAATGTACAAAATTAACCTAGATCTAACTATTACATAGGAATCCTCACTACATTTAATGATTACATCCATAATAAATAATCCTCAATCTTGGTAAAATGTTTTATGAATCTATGTAACCAATTTCATAGATAAATGTACCATTCTTGATTACTATGTCATTTCCTGGATAACTCGATAAACACAACCTTTTCTATTCAGTGAATATACTGGTGCTCAGTGTGTATGTTTCTCAGTGCTTGGTTTACTCTGATGCTTGATAACTATGCTCTAGTGCCTGGTTAAACCCATTTCCTTTTATCTCTTGGTTCTTCCTTGTGAATACTCAGTATGAATGCTTGTTTGTTTAACCGACTAGCATAATGTAGCTTGTTGTATCACCTTTTACAAACTGATCAACTTAGATAACCAACTAATCTAATTTGATACTAATGGCAATATCTAATTCTCAAATAGAGATAATAGTCTTATTCCACACTTCATTGAACTACACCACTTCACTATTAAATTTTAAAACCTACACACAAGAAGGAGAAAAATGCTACAATTTTTGTATAGAGACTTACCATAGTCAAGCCTTGGGAGGTTTCAACTTTCCTGACAACAATAATAATTAAGAAATAAGATTAAATAAAATTAAAATGATGAATATCACAATATTATGCCTCAATCCTGGTAATATTTATGAATTATATACTCTTTGAATGATATCTTTAAGAATTGATGTAAAAACATGACACCTCTAACAAGATCAATCATAAAAAAT